>CM077219.1:3252500-3517500 GCA_039654775.1 Spinibarbus caldwelli | reverse complement strand
ATCAGTATGAGAAACACAATTCCATGAGTAGTGAAAAATCCACACAGACTAAAAAGACTTCATCGGGGAAAAGAGCTCAGAAAATCAAATCTAACAGTTACTTCACCTGCCTTCAGTGCGGAAAGGGTTTCCATCAAAAACAAAACCTTGAAGTCCACATGAGAATTCATACTGGAGAGAAGCCTTTCACCTGCAAACTGTGTGGAACGAGTTTCATTCAAAAAGCACACCTTAAAAAACACATGATAATTCACACGGGAGTGAAGCCTTTCAGCTGCAAACTGTGTGGAAAGAGCTTCATAGCACAATTAAACCTTAGGTATCACATGAGAGTTCACACTGGAGAGAGGCCTTACACTTGCCCTCAGTGTGGAAGGAGTTTCACACAGAATAACACACTTAATTTCCACATGAAAATTCACACTGGAGAGAGCTCTTTCACCTGTCAACTGTGTGGAAATTGTTTCACTGAAAAGCAAAGCTTAAAAGTCCACATGAGAGTTCACACTGGAGAGAAGCCTTACACTTGCACTCAGTGCTTGAAGAGTTTTACACATAAAAACACCCTTAATTACCACATGAGAATTCACACTGGAGAGAAACTGTTTACATGTGATCAGTGTGGAAAGAGATTTATAACAGAATTAAACCTTAGGTATCACATGAACATTCACACTGGAGAGAAACAGTTTACATGTGATCAGTGTGAAAAGAGTTTCACACGTAAAGTAAACCTTAAATCCCACATTAGGATTCACTCAGAAGAGGACAGTTTTAGATGTCATCAATGTGGAAAGAGTTTCAGTCATCAAAGTAAGTTCAACACTCACATGAGAATTCACACTGGAGAGAAACCTTTCATCTGCAAACTGTGTGGGAAGAGCTTCTCACAAAAAGGAAATCTTAAGATTCACATGAGACTTCACACTGGAGAGAAGCTGTCCATATGTGCGGGAAATATTTAGAAGATTCACACAAAGGTTTTATGACTTCAGTGTGCAAAGATTATGAATAGTTCACCCAAAAATGAAAATTTGCTGTTAGTTTACTCACCTTCAGGCCATCCAAAATGTAGGTGACAGAACAGTAAAGATTTTTAGCTGAAATCATGGTCCTTGGTAATTAATAAAATGTAAGTCTACAGCAACAATCAATCTGAGAGTCTAAGAAAGCATATCGGGGAACACAAAATTAATACCTGTGGCAAGTGAAACGATTGGAGTGTGCCAGAAACTGAACATTATTACCTGTGACCCATAGCCTCAGGCAAACAAGTGAGGTCCGGTTTGTGAATTATTCTTTTGAACCAGTTCACTATCAGACTAAACTGGCTGAAAAAAGTTTGTGGCTCGAACAGCACAGATGTACAAGTTACACTATCAAAGGTCTTATTCGGATTCCTAACAATCACTCTGACTCAAAATGAGACAAAATACCAGCATATTTGATTCTATTATGTTGGTTTTTGCCAGCTCATTCAGCGCTTCAGTTAGTACTGTACACTGAACTGAGAAAACAGTTCGTACTCAGACCAAAGAACTGATGACCTGGTGATACAAGCATGTGTGACCTGAGCACTTGAATGAAGGAGCAAAATGAAAGTTTTTTTTTTTTTTTTTTTTTTTTTTTTATGTAAAAAGATGAGTTAATTAAGACCAGTTTATTGACCTTATATACTTTAGACATGTAAAACATCCACATTTCACATCACTATTGGATGCTGTAATTAAATTGTGTATACGTTACATCATTGTGTGATTATGTAAACAAACTGCTGAGTCAATTATTTGAACTAGTTCATTGAAACAAACTGTCGAAAAAAACAGTCTATGGAAAAGAATTGGACTTTCCTGTTTGCCTGAAGATATGGATTTGAGGATATAATGTTGTAAATAATAATCATTTCACGACGTAAGACCTAATATATCGTCAGGAGCCACAAGTTGTTTTGTGTTGCCTGATACTTTTTTTTTTCTTTTTTTTTTTTCCGAGTCTCAAAGTGATGGTAGACATTGATTTGCATTTTATGAATCACCAAAGACCATGGTTTTACCTAAAAAATCTTTACCTTTCTATTGAAGAAAGAAAGTCAGCTACATCTTGGATGGCCTGAGTGTTTCAAATACTGAGCAGTTGCAGTTGACACCCTCTAATCCTCTAATTGTGATTGTATGAAGCCATTGCTTTGTTCCATATATTGATGCCTCTGAATCAAAACAAACTATTCTTTTGTTAAACTTGTGCCACAACATAACTGAAAGGTTAAAAATAAAATGGTAAACAAGGAAATAATGAACATTGTACTGAATTATTTGATTTATCTTCAGTGAGAGAATGCTTAATGATGGCTACTGTTGGGGCTCATCTGGTGACATCTAGAAGCTGGTTCCAGCTGTGGGTTGTGTATTAGCTATTTTAAATTACATTTGAATAGTTTCATATGCTATTTACAGGTGCATCTCAATAAATTAGAATGTCGTGGAAAAGTTCATTTATTTCAAGTAATTCAACTCAAATTGTGAAACTCGTGTATTAAATAAATTCAAGGCACACAGACTGAAGCAGTTTAAGTCTTTGGTTCTTTTAATTGTGATGATTTTGGCTCACATTTAACAAAACCCACCAATTCACGCTCAATCTCAACAAATTAGAATACTTCATAAGACCAATAAAAAAATAAAAAAAAATTTTTAGTGAATTGTTGGCCTTCTGGAAAGTATGTTCATTTACTGTATATGTACTCAATACTTGGTAGGGGCTCATTTTGCTTTAATTACTGCCTCAATTCGGCGTGGCATGGAGGTGATCAGTTTGTGGCACTGCTGAGGTGGTATGGAAGCCCAGGTTTCTTTGGCAGTGGCCTTCAGCTCGTCTGCATTTTTTGGTCTCTTGTTTCTCATTTTCCTCTTGACAATACCCCATAGATTCTCTATGAGGTTGAGGTCTGTTGAGTTTGCTGGCTAGTCAAGCACACCAACACCATGGTCATTTAACCAACTTTTGGTGCTTTTGGCAATGTGGTAAATGCCAAATCCAGCTGGAAAATGAAATCAGCATCTTTAAAAAGCTGGTCAGCAGAAGGAAGCATGAAGTGCTCCAAAATTTCTTGGTAAATGGGTGCAGTGACTTTGGTTTTCAAAAAACACAATGGACCAACACCAGCAGATTACATTGCACCCCAAATCATCACAGACTGTGGAAACTTAACACTGGACTTCAAGCAACTTGGGCTATGAGCTTCTCCACCCTTCCTCCAGACTCTAGGACCTTAGTTTCCAAATGAAATGCAAAACTTGCTCTCATCTGAAAAGAGGACTTTGGACCACTGGGCAACAGTCCAGTTCTTCTTCTCCTTAGCCCAGGTAAGATGCCTCTGACGTTGTCTGTGGTTCAGGAGTGGCTTAACAAATTCCTTGACATGTCTGTGTGTAGTGGCTCTTGATGCCTTGACCCCAGCCTCAGTCCATTCCTTGTGAAGTTCACCCAAATTTTTGAATCGATTTTGCTTGACAATCCTCATAAGGCTGCGGTTCTCTCGGTTGGTTGTGCATCTTTTTCTTCTGCACTTTTTCCTTCCATTCAACTTTCTGTTAACATGCTTGGATACAGCACTCTGTGAACAGCCAGCTTCTTTGGAAATGAATGTTTGTGGCCTCCTTGTGAAGGGTGTCAATGATTGTCTTCTGGACAACTGTCAGATCAGCAGTCTTCCCCATGATTGTGTAGCCTAGTGAACTAAACTGAGAGACCATTTTGAAGGCTCAGGAAACCTTTGCAGGTGTTTTGAGCTGATTGGCATGTCACCATATTCTAATTTGTTGAGATAGTGAATTGGTGGGTTTTTGTTAAATGTGAGCCAAAATCATCACAATTAAAAGAACCAAAGACTTAAACTACTTCAGTCTGTGTGCATTGAATTTATTTAATACACGAGTTTCACAATTTGAGTTGAATTACTGAAATAAATTAAATTTTCCACGACATTCTAATTTATTGAGATGCACCTGTATACTGAGTCTGCTTATACAGCACAGCAAATTGAATTGTCATTTACTTGAAATAGGATGTAATTTGCACCATTCACTTAAAGTACAGTGTTACAATCTTAATCTGCAATATCCGTGGTTTGTGACTAGCAGCAGTTGTGTAAATATTTTGATTTGAGCACATAGTTTAATTCTCATACTTTGATGGTATTTTTCCTAATTCCACAGGCTGTGTCACTGTGAGGAAGTATTACCTCAAAATGTTGATTGGTATGCAGGTGAGAGGGATATCCTCTAATTGAAATGCCAGCGATTACTCCTCAGCGTACCAATGTTGCTGACACATTTCAGAGGATGATACAACTTAAGTCTTTTAGGTTACAGATGCTGAAGTGTCATTTGGGCTGTTATGTTGTTTTATTGTTACTTAAATGGTTTAATGTTCATTTGTGCAGAAGTTTTACCATTTTTCCCCCCATACCTTTAAACCTAAAAACTTGAGCCTCACTGCGTCTTTAGAAAAAGAAATAGTCCTAGAGGAGAAACAAACTTTCTGGACTTTCATCAGCTTCTGGAACCTTGCAGAGCTTTTACAACCCACGAACAAGCAGATAAGCTGATGGTTATTATTATAATATACACCTTTTTCCTGAGTAACCGATGAGCGGCGCCATGATGGATTCTAACCATTTGGGTGCTCTTGTGTTCCGTTCTCCATAGAAATCTATGGTAAAACGGGGTAAAAAAGATCTACTGAATTGAAACTTTTTCAATATAACTAAATATAAAAATCTGGACAGGGTTAAGCTGTGCTGTCGTTGCCTGCCACAGTAATGGCAATGAGCTAAAGGAATTCCTTTGAATTGCTTATTTTGCATACCAGAAAATCCATGCGCTGTATGCATGGCTTGCAGTGTTTAAGTTAAAATACTGAGGGTAACATCATAAAATAATGCTAAAATAATGTGTGCTCTTATCGTTCTGTGGACAGAATCCTGTGAACTTTGCCCCGATCGGGAGCTGTATCTGTTTTCAATGCAGCTAACCTCGCATCTCTTCACACCAGGGGTGATTCCAGGATTTTCGTTTTAGGGGGGCTCAGCCCCCAATGAGGGTATCATAATAATTAAATAAATGTTCGACTAATTGGGGTGCTATACTAAACTTATTGCAGTATTCCACTGTATTGCATAGATAGGTATAACATTTGAGTGCTGAATAAGCCAAATACCATTACAAATAATGTGTTCCTGTGGCTCAGTGGTAGAGCATTGCATTAGCAGCGCAAAAGGTCGTGGGTTCAATTCCCAGGGAACAAACATACTGATAAAAAAAAAAAATGTATAGCCTGAATGTGCTGTAAGTCGCTTTGGATAAAAGCGTCTGCTAAATGCATAAATGTAAATGTAACATGTAAAATACCCAGTAAACACAAAAACGTTGTAAAAAACGTTTTAAAAGGTTGTGATAACATTTTTGTCCAACGTATTTAATATGGCAGATGTCGGGGTTTTTTACGTTGTAAATACGTAATTTCACAACATTGCAGAAGTGGTTTTTTTTTTTTTACGTTGTTTTAACATTATTAGGCACATTCTGCAAACGTACATATCACGTCCTATGTGGTACTTTCTGGACGTTGCCTAGGCTTTTAGCATACTCAATTGATATAGACCTATATATTTTTTTGGAAACGAATGAAAAGAACATCCTAGCAATCACAAAAAACTTATAAGGGCTATAAACTCATCTTTTGTACAGTTCTTTCTGAGAACCGTTAAAACACTGAAACATTACTCGACAAAACAAAGGTAAACATTTAGGAATTTATTGATTTTACTTAGTACATTAATAATATCAATTGATCGATTTATTAATACAACAGTAATGATACACAGATTTGTTCAAACATCGTAAAGAATTTGTTGATTTACTTAGCGTATTAATTACAACATCAATGGATTGATTGGTTTATTAATGTAACAGTATGATACACACATCTGTAATGATAAAATCACATAATATGAACAAAACACAATGTTGAATAATAATTTAAAACAGGTTATTTTGAGAGAGAATATTTTTAAGGAATTGAAAGAATTATATACAATAAAAGATTAGTTATTCAAATAAAAACAAAATGGCAAAAAGTATCTTCAGTCACTGTCAGAGTCGAAAAGGCAGGGAGACTGAAATTCAAATCACTGCAATAAAATCAGATGTTTGTGTCTACCAGTTGTCTCAGTTCAGTTGTTGTGAAACAATGTGAAAGTGTACCTGTCTAATCTGGATCTGTTAAAGAAGAATAAAAAAAGTTTGTCATGGTTATTATCGACTGATGTGGTAAATAGTCTTGCTAGATTAAGCAGGCCCCAAAAGTATTTGGTCTCATTCACTAAGCACTAATTTGTGCGTGAAAACAAACACGCTGCAAACTACCATTTTTAACACACAAATCTTGTTGATTCGTTGATCGTTCTAAAAATTTATTCGAAATCTATGAAAATAAATATAACAACTGAAACCACATGTCCATCAAAATCATCTTAACATGGCTTCTATATTAATCACATTATATAATTTAGGGGTTAAACGGATCGCAGTTGATCCATTATTCATGGATCAGTTCGGCACGCTGATTACCAGCAAAATGTAACCATCATAGAGTGAAAGTTCATCATAGCATGCCCGTAGCCGGCTATTAGGTCACCGAGGTCTGGACCTGGGTAATTTTTTCATGTTCAAAAATAAAAATTGTTCTCTAAATGACTGCGGTTTAAAACTATTTATGTATTTTGGTTGCAACTGACCATATGCACCGAACATTCTTTAGAACTTATGCATAAAGATAAGCCAGCTCGTAAACTTCCGGTGAAGCTCATTTTATATGTGCTATACACAGGTAGAGACTCTCACAGAAACCTCTTCTGCCTCATTCTTATCAGAAACGGAGAAACAAAATAATTGCAACACTGTAAATAATGACAGCAGCATTAGCTTACAGTTTCATGTTATTTAACAACATAGAATTTTATATGTCAAGTCAAGTCACCTTTATTTATATAGCGCTTTTAACAATACAGATTGTGTCAAAGCACTTAACAATATCAAATTGGAGGATAGAGTGTCAGTAATGTATAATAATAAGATTAAACACTCAATTTTCAGTTAAAGGCATTTCATTATTGAATTCAGAGATGTCATTGTCTAGCTCAGTTTAGTTTAAATAGTATCTATGAAATCAAATTGACGATAATCGTTAGAAATTAGGTGTCCCCAACTGAGCAAGCCGGAGGCGACAGCAGCAAGGAACCAAAACTCCCTCTGTGACAGAATGGAGAAAAAAACCTTGGGAGAAACCAGGCTCAGTCGGGGGGCCAGTTCTCCTCTGGCCAGGATATTATTTTTTTACTTATTGTTTTAGTTAAATTTTAAATGTATAAATGTATTATATTTTCTATTTTTATATTGTTGCAATTTCTAACAATAATAGTATTATGTAGTTAGGTATTTTATTATATTATAGTTACTTTGTTTAATTTTAAGTTTTATTGTATTTAAGTCGAGGTCTTCACTGGGGATCTGTCCCCGGGGCTCATCCAGGTGTCCGGCCTCCGCCGACGATCAGGGTCGCAGACATCATCTCCAGGCGCCGATCCACCATCTGATCCGGACACGGACTGAGAAACAGAATAATAAAGAAACAGACAAATATTAGCGTAGATGCCATTCTTCTTACGATGTAACGAGTACATCGTGTGTTATGAGGAGTGTTCCCGGGTTCCGGTTGATCTAATTAATGCAGCCTAATAATCCTTTAACGGATTTGAATAATAGAAGTGTATTAGTGTGTTATGTGTAAGCCAGGTTAAAGAAATGTGTTTTTAATCTAGATTTAAACTGACAGAGTGTGTCTGCCTCCCGAACAGTGTTAGGTAGATTGTTCCAGAGTTTGGGCGCTAAATAGGAAAAGGATCTGCCGCCCGCAGTCGATTTTGATATTCTAGGTATTATCAAATGGCCAGAGTTTTGAGAACGCAGCGGACGTGGAGGACTATAATGTGATAAGAGCTTGCTCAAGTACTGAGGAGCTAAGCCATTCAGGGCTTTATAAGTAATTAACAAGATTTTAAAATCTATCTGATGTTTGATAGGGAGCCAGTGCAGTGTTGACAGAACCGGGCTAATATGTTCATACTTCCTGGTTCTAGTAAGGACTCTAGCTGCTGCATTTTGGACCAACTGTAGTTTATTGATCAAGCGTGCAGAACAACCACCCAGTAAAGCATTACAATAGTCTAACCTTGAGGTCATAAACACATGAATTAGCATTTCTGCATTTGACGTTGAGAGCATAGGTCGCAATTTAGATATGTTTTTGAGATGGAAAAACGCAGTTTTACAAATACTAGAAACATGGCTTTCAAATGAAAGATTGCTATCAAACAGCACACCTAGGTTCCTAACTGATGAAGAAGAATTGACAGAGCAGCCGTCAAGTGTTAGATAGTGTTCTAGGTTATTACATGCGGGGTTTTTAGGTCCGATAATTAACACCTCTGTTTTTTCAGAATTTAGCAGTAAGAAGTTACTCGTCATCCAGTTTTTTATATCGACTATACATTCCGTTAGTTTCTCAATTTGGTGTGTTTCACCGGGCCGTGAAGAAATATAGAGCTGTGTATCATCAGCATAAAAGTGAAAGCTAATACCATGTCTCCTGATAATATCTCCCAAGGGTAACATGTAAAGCGTGAAAAGTAACGGCCCTAGTACTGAGCCTTGAGGTACTCCATACTGCACTTGTGATCGATATGATACCTTTTCATTTACTGCTACGAACTGATGGCGGTCAGATAAGTACGATTTGAACCATGCTAAGGCACTTCCACTAATGCCAACAAAGTTTTCTACTCTATTCAAAAGAATGTTGTGGTCGATATTGTCGAACGCAGCTCTAAGATCCAGTAGAACCAATAAAGAGATACAACCATGATCAGATGATAGAAGCAGGTCATTTGTAACTCTAATGAGAGCAGTCTCAGTACTATGATATGGTCTAAATCCTGACTGGAATTCTTCACAGATACCATTTTTCTCTAAGAAGGAATATAATTGTGAGGATACTACCTTTTCTAGTATCTTTGACAGAAAAGGGAGATTTGAGATCGGTCTGTAATTAACTAGATCTTTGGGGTCAAGTTGTGTTTTTTTTTTTTTAATGAGAGGCTTAATAACAGCCAATTTGAAGGTTTTGGGGACATATCCTAATGACAATGATGAATTAATAATAGCCAAAAGAGGATCTATGACTTCTGGAAGCAGCTCTTTTAGTAGTTTAGATGGAATAGGGTCTAACATACATGTTGTTGGTTTAGATGATTTAACAAGTTTATACAATTCTTCCTCTCCTATAATAGAGAATGAGTGGAATTGTTCCTCAGGGGATCTATAGTGCACTATCTGATGCGATACTGTAGCTGACGGCTGCATGGTTAGAATTTTATCTCTGATAGTATCGATCTTGAAAGTAAAGTAGTTCATAAAGTCATTACAGCTGTGCTCTTGGGAAATGTCAACACCTGTTGATGCTTTATTTTTCGTTAATTTAGTGACTGTATTGAATAAATACCGGGGATTATGTTTGTTTTCTTCTAGAAGAGATGAAAAGTAATCAGATCTAGCCGTTTTTAATGATTTTCTGTAGGATAGGGTACTTTCCCACCAAGCTATACGAAATACCTCTAGTTTTGTTTTCCTCCAGCTGCGCTCCATTTTCCGGGCTGCTCTCTTTAGGGTGCGAGTGTGCTCATTATACCACGGAGTCAAACTGTTTTCTTTGATCTTCCTTAAGCGTAAAGGAGCAACTGTATCTAAAGTGCTAGAAAAGAGAGAGTCCATAGTTTCTGTTACATCATCAAGTTTTTCTGCGCTGTTGGATATGCTGAGGAATTGAGATAGATCAGGAAGATTACTTACAAAGCAGTCTTTTGTGGCAGAAGTGATGATTCTACCATACTTGTAACAAGGAGTAGAATTTACAGTTTTAGCTATATGGAGTTTACACAAGACTAGATAATGATCTGAGATATCATCGCTTTGCTGCAGAATTTCAACACCACTAACATCAATTCCATGTGACAGTATTAAATCTATAGTATGATTTCGACAATGAGTAGGTCCTGAAACATGTTGTCTAACCCGAATAGAGTTCAGAATGTCTATGAATGCTGATCCTAATGCATCTTTTTCATTATCGACATGGATATTAAAATCACCAACAATTAAGACTTTATCTGCAGCCAGTACTAACTCAGATAGAAAATCAGAAAATTCTTTAATGAAGTCTGTGTGGTGCCCTGGTGGCCTGTACACAGTAGCCAATACAAACATCACAGGGGATTTATCACTAACACGTGTTTCTCTAGATAATGTTATACGCAGCACCATAACTTCAAACGAGTTATACTTAAACCCTGCCCTCTGAGAAATACTGAGAATATTGCTATAAATTGTAGCAACACCTCCCCCTTTACCTTTTGGACGTGGCTCATTTTTATAGCGGTAATCTTGGGGGGTAGACTCATTTAAAGTAATGTATTCATCTGGTTTTAGCCATGTTTCTGTCAAACAAAGCACATCTAGTTTATGGTCAGTGATCATATCATTTACAAATAGTGCTTTTGTAGAAAGGGACCTGATATTCAGTAAACCAAGTTTTATCAGTTGTTTCTCTGTATTGTAAACATTTTGTATTTGTTGAACATCAATTAAATTGTTACTATTACTTTGGTTTGGACTTTTTCTGTATTTTCTAGTACGGGGAACAGACACAGTCTCTATAGTGTGATATCTAGGTGAAGGAGTCTCTATGTGCTGAGAATTAACTGACTTCTGTGGCGTGAGGTGGCTAGCAGACGGTCGGTTTAGCCAGTCTGTCTGCTCCCTGACCTGGGCCCTAGTTAGTCAAGTACGAACTCTAAGACTATGTGCCATATTTCTAGAGAGAAGAGCGGCACCACCCCAGGAGGGATGAAGACCATCTCTTTTCAACAGGTCAGGTCTGCCCCAAAAACTCGTCCAATTGTCTATGAAACCTACGTTATTCTGCAGGCACCACTTAGACATCCAGCCATTGAGTGACGACAGTCTGCTATAAATCTCATCGCCACGGTAAGCAGGGAGGGGACCAGAGCATATTACAGTGTCTGACATCGTACTTGCAAGTTCACACACCTCTTTAACATTATTTTTAGTGATCTCCGACTGGTGAAGTCGAACATCATTAGCGCCGACGTGGATAACAATCTTACTGAATTTACGTTTAGCATTAGCCAGCACTTTTAAATTTGCCAAGATGTCAGGCGCTCTGGCTCCCGGTAAACATTGGACTATGGTGGCTGGTGTCTCTATTTTCACATTCCGTACAATAGAATCGCCAATTACTAGAGCACTTTCATCAGGTTTCTCAGTGGGTGCGTCACTGAGTGGGGAGAACCTGTTTGATGTTTTGATCAGAACGGAAGAGTGGTGTTTTGACCCGCAACTATGCCACCTCACAGTCACCCAGTTGCCCTGCTGCACAGGCACAACCGGAACCGAACAATGTACAGGAGTCCCTGAGCTAGTCGCATCCAAAGCAGTATCTACAGCCCTCACATTCTTACTGTCCTCAACTAAAGTTTGGATGCGTGTCTCTAGTTCTAAAATCTTCTCTGTCAGCCTAACTATTTCCCTGCATTTACCACATGTGAATCCCTCGTCACCGACAGAGAGAGATAAACTGTACATGTGACATGAAGTGCAAACAACAAGAGAAGGAGAAGCCATTACTCACCGTGATTGATGAATGATACCAACTTAACTTACCACTGTTGTTTGATGAACTTGTGAAAAACGGAGCGAGAGAGAAATGAAAATGGAGCAAGAAAAAAGAAAACAATAATAGGCGCGAATAGAAACGTGAATGGAACCGCGAGTAACAAGCTAAACGGCTAACGCGCTGCACGCACGCTGCACTCGCGGTTTTAAAAGCGAACGATCAAATTAGTTAGATTAGTTTGATAGATAATACCAGAAATATGATTGGGATTAAGTTATATATTATCACTTTAAACAACCGAGAGTGAAAGTTAGGTAAAGATTCAATAAAAAAGCGGAGCTACAATCGCAAACCTCTCAGCAGCACAACAGACAGGAACATATGCAGAGCCTGGTAATCCCAGGAGAGTACCCAGACACGTAACTGTACAAATGCTGACAAATAAACACTGTCGTAACTGTTTAGAATAAAGTTATCTAGCTAGCGATGCTATCTCTTATACGACTTCATAATGGTATTCTTGATAATCAATAACTTACCTTCATAGTCATGAACACATTTTTAAAATCTTATAACATTTTATAGCCTTTATTATTTTTCAACTCTACAGCTGTGCAGTAAAATTCACTTTAAAGATTCACTTTTCATTCATGAAGACGACATGAAAAAATGTGCCAATAATGTGTCTTGGTGGAAAACAAAGACTTTTAAGATGAAAATGGCATGAAATTACCATTTATAACTAGGAGATGGCAGCAGAGGATCACCCATTGGCTGCAGCTGCTGTTTCAACTCCCTAGATTTTCACGTCTTGCTTTTGGATTTATTGTAAAATGACTAAATATTTTAATGTTTTATCTTTAACTGTAAAAGCTGTAAATAAATTCAGCCAACACAGACTTGTTGCTGCTGTAGTTTTGTTACTCTAAATTTAGTCTGAATCACTTAATACACAGCTCTGTTTTTGACATTGGCTTGTCAGATATTTTGTTCCATTATCACTGTCAATCGTAGCAATGACTTTCGGCATGATTTAATGGATTCACTCGACTAATTTTTTTAAACTCACATTTGTCATTCCTGAAACGGTATGTTTGGTCCTCTTAAACAAACAAACAAAACTTTTCTTCAAATTGTGAATGGATTATGTAGAGAAACAGAGCAAACTTACAGCATGGTACAGTTGACTGGAAATAACTGAGCTGGCTTATCTAAATACAGGAAGTATTCGTGCATATGATCAATTAGATAATGTTGTAGTACTGTTTTAAAAACATTTTAAAAACGTTTTAAAAACATTAAAAAGTTTAAAATAACGTAACCAAAATAATGTTTTAAAAATGTTGTGGAACTTGTTTTCTTTAAGTAGTAAAAAAAGTAAATATCACGTTTGTCTACGACCAAAACAAAACCAAACCAGATTGCAACTTTTGAAAGATGTTTTATTCAGGTGTTAAAATAACGTAATCTGCACGTTGGAAAGAAACATTTAAAAAACTCCTCACATGAATGTCTGCATGTATAATTAGACTGTTTGGAAGGATGTGTAGCGCCCATGGTACGAAAATGACCGCTGCAAGATGCTGCCGGAGTGAGCAAGGCTTGAGAAAGTTGTGAGTGAGGGCGGGGGCGCATCCTCCATTTCACCTAATCCAATCATTATAAGCGTCTTTGGACTTGTCTTTTCTCCTTAATTTGACACTTTAGAGAGTTAATAAAACGGGAAGTTGCAGTTTAGAGTTAAACGATATCTTTATCTTATATTATATCAAAAGAGCCCACGAACATGTTATTGCTGATAGGAGACCACATTTGGTAAGGCAAAGGCAAAAAATCATGATACTATCTGTCAGAAACGTTATCAATGCTATCAAAACAGTAGCATATAACACCATCTCTTTAGCCAAGCATTCACATAATGTATCTCGTAACCTTTAACGTCAGCTACATCTGATCAAATGCACATTATCATTCTTTTGCTTGGGTTGAACACATCATTTTTTAGCAGCTGTGCTAATTTTGTCTCTGTTTGCTTCTCTGTTTCTGCCACAGGACTCGCATCCCGAGGCAACTAGTAATCACACAAGCTTCAATCCTGATCCGAACCTTATGAAGATCTGAGATGACCGAACATCTGAGATGAGATGATGCCAACCCCTCCAGAGGACCTCAGATTATGCTAAACCTGGAAAAACATACAAAACTACCAAATTATGCTATGTTTAATCACTTAAAATTTAAGTTTAATCATTTAAAATAAGTTTGTTTTATCGCAACCTATAATATCTGCAGTTAATAGTGTTCACCGTCTGTTTGATTACATGTAATTTAACTAACTGCATGATTTTCTCTATACCACTAATAACCTACTCCTAAATATAATGTATAAACTTAAAAATTTCTGTAAAACTGCTTACACGTGCTTCAGTGAATAAACCTCAGTGTGTGGAGTATTAGTATGCTTCACAACTACCTTTGATTATGAGTTCTAATGAAAATAACAGAATATTTAATTTAAAAAAAAATACAAAAAAAAAACGTTAAAAAAGTTAAACTCAGAGTACCCACTAGGGGTGTCGAAATTAATCGTTGCATCGATGCAGTAATAGACTATAATTGATTATAGCCAATGACGTCATTCGCATACGTCTATTTTAAAATCTGAACTTGGCTTTTTCCTGCCTATGGCAAGTGTGTGCCTCTGAAGAAATTTTCCCATCTTTAGACTCACGTTCAAGATTTTCCAAAGCGTCGAGTACGCCACCGAGCTGACACCTCAGAGCTTTGACCGAGTCCAGTTTCGCCTCCCATCTCGTATCGCTGAGGGGTTTTAATGTTATGTCCACAAACTGTTTCAGAATGTCCCAGCGTTTCACTGAAGATGCAAACATAGTGTACAGTCTTTGAACAGTTCCGAAAAAATTCAAACATGCTCTGTTTGATGAGGCAGCATCGCACAATAGCAAATTAAGGCTGTGACTGGCACACGGCATAAACAATGCATCTAGGTTCTTTTCCAGAATTAAAGCTTGTACACCTCGGTGAATTCCTCTCATATTTGATCCGTTATCATAACTTTGACCGCGACAATTCAATAGGTCAATCCCTAGGTTTTCCAATGTGGTAGTTAAAGTCTCCGCAAGTCCTTGACCTGTTGTGTCAGTAACTGCACTGAATCCCACAAACGATTCCTCTATCTTAGCTACTTTGTTCTCATCAATGTCAACATGTCGAATTATGACTGAAGCTTGCTCTTGCTTGGATATGTCGGGCGTGCAGTCAAATTCTCACTTGTTTGCTGATTTCATCTAACACACAATCTGCGATTCCTTTTAAGAATTAATTTTGTGTACACCAACTTAAATATGAAGTACGTTTTTTTTCTGTCGATATTTTTTGAATGTGCTGAGACATGACAGTGTCATAACGGGCTAAAAGCTTGATTAATCCAAGAAAGTTTCCATTTCTTAGATTTCCAATCAGGGCATTTTTACCTCGTAAAGGTAAGTTCCTCTCTGCAAGGAAGAAAATGCAGTCCAGCACCCTGGTCAGCACTTGCGTCCATCTCGTCCTTTCTTCTTCCATCGCAACTTGTAGTTGATTGTCAATGCATTTACCCAGTCGTAACCTAGTTTCAAGTTCTTTCCATGCTAGGTAAGTGTCGGTGTGGTTGGGTCCTGTTTTGTGTTGCTTTAATCTACTTGACAGACATCGCCAGTTACCGTATCCTTTCACGAAGCGGCTGTTGTGTGTGTTTTTTTCTCCACCGAAAACTTTGCACGCAAAGCAGTATACTTTGTTTACTTTATGGGAAAACATCAACCAGTCCCGTTCCACTCATTTCCCATTTGTTAAACTTCTATAGCAGTAGGCTTTTGAAAAACATCTGTTACTGTCCTGTGATCTTGGGAATGGACCATCTGGGATTTTTGGAGGACCATTTTCGGTCAGCATCATACGAAAGGAATCAGTGACTTTATCTGGGCAAGGCCAGTTTGAGGGGTCATGATCAAGCAGCACATCGACATTTGCATTGTCTGTTTTACTTAGTTGTTCCACGCTATCATCAGTGACACTGGGCGTGCTGGCGGACTGTCCTGCTTCACTCTCACCGACAGTTGCTTGTTTATTGGCACCATCGATGTGAAATGTTGCGGCCTTACTCTCGCTAACATGTCCGAGGTCGTCATCACTGGTGCTGCTGCTGACTTGAATGCTGTCCTTTCGTAGGCCTACTGTTTCGTCTCTGCAGATTTTTGCTTGTTTATTGCTAATCTGCTGTCCCGTTTCGCTGCTAGTCAAGTCAAGTCAAGTCACCTTTATTTATATAGCGCTTTTAACAATACAGATTGTGTCAAAGCACTTAACAGTATCAAATTGGAGGATAGAGTGTCAGTAATGTATAATAATAAGATTAAACACTCAATTTTCAGTTAAAGGCATTTCATTATTGAATTCAGAGATGTCATTGTCTAGCTCAGTTTAGGTTAAATAGTATATATGAAATCAAATTGACGATAATCGTTAGAAATTAAGTGTCCCCAACTGAGCAAGCCAGAGGCGACAGCGGCAAGGAACGAAAACTCCCTCTGTGACAGAATGGAGAAAAAAACCTTGGGAGAAACCAGGCTCAGTCGGGGGGCCAGTTCTCCTCTGGCCAGGATATTATTATTTATTTTTTTACTTATTGTATTAATTAAATTTTAAATGTATAAATGTATTATATTTCTATTTTTATATTGTTGCAATTTCTAACAATAATAGTATTATGTAGTTAGGTATTTTATTATATTATAGTTATTTTGTTTAATTTTAAGTTTTATTGTATTTAAGTTGAGGTCTTCACTGGGGATATGTCCCCGGGGCTCATCCAGGTGTCCGGCCTCCGCCGACGGTCAGGGTCGCAGACATCATCTCCCGGCGCCATCTGATCCGGACACGGACTGAGAAACAGAATAATAAAGAAACAGACAAATATTAGCGTAGATGCCATTCTTCTTACGATGTAACGAGTACATCGTGTGTTATGAGGAGTGTTCCCGGGTTCCGGTTGATCTAATTAATGCAGCCTAACAATCTTTTAACGGATTTGAATAATAGAAGTGTATTAGTGTGTTATGTGTAAGCCAGGTTAAAGAAATGTGTCTTTAATCTAGATTTAAACTGACACAGTGTGTCTGCCTCCCGAACAGTGTTAGGTAGATTGTTCCAGAGTTTGGGCGCTAAATAGGAAAAGGATCTGCCGCCCGCAGTCGATTTTGATATTCTAGGTATTATCAAATGGCCAAAGTTTTGAGAACGCAGCAGACGTGGAGGACTATAATGTGATAAGAGCTCGCTCAAGTACTGAGGAGCTAAGCCATTCAGGGCTTTATAAGTAATTAACAAGATTTTAAAATATATCCGATGTTTGATAGGGAGCCAGTGCAGTGTTGACAGAACCGGGCTAATATGGTCATACTTCCTGGTTCTAGTAAGGACTCTAGCTGCTGCATTTTGGACCAACTGTAGTTTATTGATCAAGCGTGCAGAACAACCACCCAGTAAAGCATTACAATAGTCTAACCTTGAGGTCATAAACGCATGAATTAGCATTTCTGCATTTGACGTTGAGAGCAAAGGTCGCAATTTAGATATGTTTTTGAGATGGAAAAACGCAGTTTTACAGATACTAAACATGGCTTTCAAATGAAAGATTGCTATTAAACAGCACACCTAGGTTCCTAACTGATGAAGAAGAATTGACAGAGCAGCCGTCACGTGTTAGATAGTGTTCTAGGTTATTACATGTGGGGTTTTTAGGTCCGATAATTAACACCTCTGTTTTTTCAGAATTTAGCTGTAAGAAGTTACTCGTCATCCAGTTTTTTATATCGACTATGCATTCCGTTAGTTTCTCAATTTGGTGTGTTTCACCGGGCCGTGAAGAAATATAGAGCTGAGTATCATCAGCATAACAGTGAAAGCTAACACCATGTCTCCTGATAATATCTCCCAAGGGTAACATGTAAAGCGTGAAAAGTAACGGCCCTAGTACTGAGCCTTGAGGTACTCCATACTGCACTTGTGATCGATATGATACCTCTTCATTTACTGCTACGAACTGATGGCGGTCAGATAAGTATGATTTGAACCATGCTAAGGCACTTCCACTAATGCCAACTAAGTTTTCTAGTCTATTCAAAAGAATGTTGTGGTCGATAGTGTCGAACGCAGCGCTAAGATCCAGTAGAACTAATAAAGAGATACAACCATGATCAGATGATAGAAGCAGGTCATTTGTAACTCTAATGAGAGCAGTCTCAGTACTATGATACGGTCTAAATCCTGACTGGAATTCCTCACAGATACCATTTTTCTCTAAGAAGGAATATAATTGTGAGGATACTACCTTTTCTAGTATCT
The DNA here is from genome assembly GCA_039654775.1 of Spinibarbus caldwelli. Lineage (NCBI taxonomy): Eukaryota > Metazoa > Chordata > Actinopteri > Cypriniformes > Cyprinidae > Spinibarbus > Spinibarbus caldwelli. Next base: position 3,499,287 of record CM077219.1, on the reverse strand, counting down.
TTGACAGAAAAGGGAGATTTGAGATCGGTCTGTAATTAACTAGATCTTTGGGGTCAAGTTGTGGTTTTTTAATGAGAGGCTTAATAACAGCCAATTTGAAGGTTTTGGGGACATATCCTAATGACAATGATGAATTAATAATAGCCAAAAGAGGATCTATGACTTCTGGAAGCAGCTCTTTTAGTAGTTTAGATGGAATAGGGTCTAACATACATGTTGTTGGTTTAGATGATTTAACAAGTTTATACAATTCTTCCTCTCCTATAATAGAGAATGAGTGGAATTGTTCCTCAGGGGATCTATAGTGCACTATCTGATGCGATACTGTAGCTGACGGCTGCATGGTTACAATTTTATCTCTAATAGTATCGATCTTGGAAGTAAAGTAGTTCATAAAGTCATTACAGCTGTGCTCTTGAGAAATGCCAACACCTGTTGATGCTTTATTTTTCGTTAAATTAGTGACTGTATTGAATAAATACCGGGGGTTATGTTTGTTTTCTTCTAGAAGAGACGAAAAGTAATCAGATCTAGCCGTTTTTAATGCTTTTCTGTAGGATAGGGTACTTTCCCGCCAAGCTATACGAAATACCTCTAGTTTTGTTTTCCTCCAGCTGCGTTCCATTTTCCGGGCTGCTCTCTTTAGGGTGCGAGTGTGCTCATTATACCACGGAGTCAAACTGTTTTCTTTGATCTTCCTTAAGCGTAAAGGAGCAACTGTATCTAAAGTGCTAGAAAAGAGAGAGTCCATAGTTTCTGTTACATCATCAAGTTTTTCTGCGCTGTTGGATATGCTGAGGAATTGAGATAAATCAGGAAGATTACTTACAAAGCAGTCTTTTGTGGTAGAAGTGATGATTCTACCATACTTGTAACAAGGAGTAGAATTTACAGTTTTAGCTATATGGAGTTTACACAAGACTAGATAATGATCTGAGATATCATCGCTTTGCTGCAGAATTTCAACACCACTAACATCAATTCCATGTGACAGTATTAAATCTAGAGTATGATTTCGACAATGAGTAGGTCCTGAAACATGTTGTCTAACCCCAATAGAGTTCAGAATGTCTATGAATGCTGATCCTAATGCATCTTTTTCATTATCGACATGGATATTAAAATCACCAACAATTAAGACTTTATCTGCAGCCAGTACTAACTCAGATAGAAAATCAGAAAATTCTTTAATAAAGTCTGTGTGGTGCCCTGGTGGCCTGTACACAGTAGCCAATACAAACATCACAGGGGATTTATCACTAACACGTGTTTCTCTAGATAATGTTATACGCAGCACCATAACTTCAAACGAGTTATACTTAAAGCCTGCCCTCTGAGAAATACTGAGAATATTGCTATAAATTGTAGCAACACCTCCCCCTTTACCTTTTGGACGTGGCTCATTTTTATAGCAGTAATCTTGGGGGGTAGACTCATTTAAAGTAATGTATTCATCTGGTTTTAGCCATGTTTCTGTCAAACAAAGCACATCTAGCTTATGGTCAGTGATCATATCATTTACAAATAGTGCTTTTGTAGAAAGGGACCTGATATTCAGTAAGCCAAGTTTTATCAGTTGTTTCTCTGTATTGTAAACATTTTTTATTTGTTGAACATCAATTAAATTGTTACTATTACTTTGGTTTGGACGTTTTCTGTATTTTCTAGTACGGGGAACAGACACAGTCTCTATAGTGTGATATCTAGGTGAAGGAGTCTCTATGTGCTGAGAATTAACTGCCTTCTGTGACGTGAGGCGGCTAGCAGACGGTCGGTTTAGCCAGTCTGTCTGCTCCCTGACCTAGTGTCCGCACTGAGGCCGTAACAATTAGAAAGTTCAGTCTGTCGAGTTGAGTTGAGCTTTATTGTCATTCCGCTACATGCGGGGGCATACAGTGGAACGAAATGTCGTGCCTCACAGGACCACGGTGCTACATAAATACAGGCTTACAGCAATGAAGTAAAACAATATAAACCTATACACAAACTATCCTACTGATAGATTTTGACTATAAATATACTATCTATATAAAAAAATTTACCTATACATAAACTAAAAAATACAAACTATACAAACTATACGAATGCTTCAGATAAATACTGTACATGTGCAAAGAGAGACAATGTGAGTTCAAGCAGCTGGCTGGGGAACAGTGCAGGATGATTTGTAGTGCATGAGCATGTAAACACATATATTACTGATATTACTGAGTCTTTTTGTGGGATTTGTGTGCACACAGCAGTGTGTGTGAAAAGTGACTAGTGCGCATAGAGGAAGAGAGTGTGCTACTATTATAGGTGGTTTGTACAGGCCCACTCACCTGTAGCACTCTTCGATTGCACAAACAAAGTTCCATAAGTTCCAGATTGTCCATGTTTCAGGAGGTAGGGGGTTTGTATGGGGATTCAGAGAGGGGCGGGGTGACTTGAGTTCAGGGCTCTCACAGCCTGGGGGAAAAAGCTGTTGAGCAGTCTGGCAGAGCGGGCTCTGATGCTCCGGTACCGTCTACCTGATGGTAGGAGCTGGAAGAGACTGTGGGAGGGGTGTGTGGAGTCCTTTACGATACTGTTGGCTTTGCTGGAGCATCGTTTGAGGAAAATGTCCAGGATGGAGGGGAGAGGGGCACCGATGATCCTTGCAGCTGTGTTCACTGTCCGCTGGAGGGTCTTGCGGTCTGCTGCAGTACAGTTCCCGTACCAGACAGTGATGCAGCTGGTCAGCACACTCTCAATGGTGCCCCTGTAGAAAGTGGTGAGGATGGGTGGAGGGAGACTTGCTCTTTTCAGCCGACGGAGAAAGTGTAGGCGCTGTTGTGCCTTCTTGGAGAGTGACATGGTGTTGGTGGTCCAGGTGAGGTCCTCTGTGATGTGCACCCCCAGGAATTTAGTGCTGCTGACTCTCTCCACAGGCGAGCTGTCGATGGTCAGTGGGGGGTGATCAGCGGAGTTTCTCCTGAAGTCCATCACAACCTCCTTTGTCTTCTCCACATTGAGGGACAGGTTGTTTGCACCACACCATTCAGCCAGCTGTGCCACTTCCTCTCTGTAGTGCGTTTCATCGTTGTTGCTGATGAGACCTACCACTGTTGTGTCATCAGCGAACTTGATGATGTGGTTGGAGCTGAACTTGGCAGTGCAGTCGTGGGTCAGCAGCGTGAAGAGCAGCGGGCTGAGCACACAGCCTTGTGGGGCACCTGTGCCCAGTGTGGTAGTGCTCGAGGTGTTGTGGCCGACACGGACTGACTGAGGTTAGAAAGTCCAGAATCCAATTACAGAGGGAATTGTTAAGGCCCAGTAGGTTTAGTTTATTTGTGAGCTGTTGTGGGATTATTGTGTTGAATGCTGAGCTGAAGTCAATGAACAGCATTCTAACATAAGAGTCTTTATTTTCTAGGTGGGTAAGAGCCAGGTGGAGGGTGGAGGAAATTGCATCGTCTGTGGAGCGGTTTGGACGGTATGCAAACTGGAGCGGATCGAGTGTGTTGGGGAGGCTGGTTTTGATGTTGTGCATGACTAACCTCTCAAAGCACTTCATTATGATTGGAGTCAGTGCTATGGGACGGTAGTCATTTAGACAGGACACAGGTGATTTCTTTGGTACCGGTATGATTGTTGTGGATTTGAGACATGTGGGGACGACTGCCTGGCTCAGCGAGGTGTTGAAGATATCTGTTAGGACATCTGTCAGCTGTACAGCACAGTCTTTCAGTACACAGCCAGGTATGTTGTCGGGACCCGCAGCCTTGCGTGGGTTAATCCTAGATAGGGTCTTCCTTACGTCGGCTGGAGACAGACAGAGCGCCTGGTCGTTGGGAGGTGTGGGCAGTTTTTGTGCAGGTGTGTCATTCTGCATTTCAAACCGTGAATAAAAGTGGTTGAGTGTATCTGGGAGGGATGTGTCATCATCACAGGCCTGTGGCGGGGGCTTGTAGTCTGTGATGGTCTGAATGGCTTGCCACAGACTCCGTGTGTCTCTGCTGTCTGTGAAGTGATTGTTGATTTTTTGAGCATATGACCGTTTTGCATTTTTGATGCTGCGGGACAGATTGGCTCTTACTGTTTTGAGGGCTGCTTTATCTCCTGATCTGAAAGCTTCATCTCTGGTCTTTAGCAGCCCACGAACCTCTGCTGTCATCCATGGCTTCTGGTTGGCGCGTGTGGTGATGGTCTTGGTGACTGTCACATCATCTGTGCACTTTTTGATGTAAGCAGTCACAGTTTCAGTGTACTCCTGTAGGTCTGTGTGGTTGTTGTAAGTGGCTGCCTCTTTAAACATGTTCCAGTCTGTGTCCTGGAAGCAGTCCTGCAGTGCAGAGGTAGCATTTTCTGGCCATACTGTGATCTGCTTTTGAACCGGTTTGGTGAGTTTGAGAAGTGGGCTATATGCTGGGATTAGCATAACAGAGATGTGGTCCGAGTACCCGAGGTGGGGGCGGGGTTCGGCTTTGTATGCGTTCTTAACTGTTGTGTAAACAAAGTCCAGTGTGTTGTTTCCCCTTGTTGCAAAGTTCACATGTTGGTAGAACTTTGGCAAAACTGTCTTTAAGTTTGCGTGGTTGAAGTCACCGGCTTTGATGAAAAAGCCGTCGGGGTTATTTGTTTGTTGTTCGCTGATGGCGCTGTACAGCTCGCGAAGCGCGTCCTTAGCGTTTGCACACGGAGGAATGTAAACCGCGACAATAACAATGGCCGTGAACTCCCGCGGCAGATAGAACGGTCGACGCTTCACAACCATAAACTCCACCAGTGATGAACAGTGTTTAGATACTACCGCAGATACTGTCACTACAATCATCTCCAATATTTTGTTTATTCTGATTTGTAAGAACCCAATTCGTAAGGGAAACTTTCATTCTTTTAACGTCTTCATCTCTAGTTTTTTTTACGTTTTCGCTTTTGTGCTCCTGACAGGTGTTTCTTTTCATCCATCGTGTTATTTTTTGTTGCGGTTAACGTCATACGTTGTATTTTGAAGTGACGAGAGCTTAGCGTGCTTGCGTTCACTTCTCACTTTCTATAATTTTAATTTTTAATTTCATTTTACTGCAATATTATTAGTTAACGTGTTCTTGTATGTAAAAATATATATTTATAATTACTAAAAAAAAATATTGACCAAAGTTGTGATTTAGGGCCCCCTAGCGTCCTGGGCCCATATGCCCAGCATACTCTGCATCCCCCATAACGGCGCACCTGTAGCCATGGATGGTAACCACAAATTAACCATGGTTTTGTTAGTCTACTTCAAATAGGCCTAATAGTTTACAAAGAAGTATTAATATTTTTTTGTGGTTATAAAAACAGACCTAAGCCAACAACAGCCTTTAAAATTACTTTAAATGCATTATAAAAAACAATGAGGCAGTAATGATTGGTTTATTAATAATTATATGGTTTCATTGAATAATATTGTTAAAATCAGAATCAGAATGAGCTTTATTGCCAGGTATGTTTACACGTACGAGGAATTTGTTTTCGTGACAGAAAAGCTCCACAGTGCAACTGAATGACAGTGACAGAACAAAACAGATAATAAAAGAATAAAAATAGAACAAGTAAATAAGGAATAGCAATATACAAATTAGACAGTTGGTATGTACAGGTATATTATGTGCAAATTTGAAATGTAGACTAAGTATGTGTGTTAGATAAATAAGTGTATATATAGTTGTTGTGTGTTCCACAATTATTGTCAGGTGTAAGATGGATTGCCTGAGGGAAGAAACTGTTCCTAATGCATAAAATACATAATGTAATACAAATAAACAATTTATGTACATTACACATTATTACAAATGCATGTAAAGGGAACCAAAGGCCTGGTAATTGCTGCTGTTACACTTACAGGATGATCAAATCCTTGTTTAATATTCACCAAACATTTAGGCCAGTTCAAATATCCACTTAATCTTTAATTTTTGGCCACCTTTTTTCGATAAAGATGCTACAGCCTCTATAATTTCTTCAACAAAAACATGTGAACATCACAACCCTTACAAAAATTAACCATGGTTTTATCGTAGTAAAACTGCTTAAATTTTCTTTTGTGTGATTTCTGAATGCTTGAGATGATAAAGTCAATCAGACAACTGTATTAATAAAATTATAACGGTCTAGAGCTACAATTGTAATTTGTAAATAATACAGTTTCATTTGAAGTTCAATTTTTTTCATTTCAAGTTCTATTTTGACCCCTATAGTAGGTGTTTTTTTTTTTTTTTTACATCAATAATATTTTAGGGAGGGGGCACAACAATACAATTGTGCTTAGGACACCCATGTGGCCAGCAGCGGCCCTGCTTGTATGTTTCAAAGCTATATGTGACCCTGGACCACAAAACCAGTCATAAGGGTCAATTTTAAAAAACTGAGATTTATACACCATCTGAAAGCTGAATAAATAAGCTTTCCATTGATGTATGGTTTGTTAGGATTGGACAATATTTGGCCGAGATACGACTATTTGAATATCTGTAATTTGAGGGTGCAAAAAAATCTAAATACTTAGAAAATCGCCTTTAAAGATGTCCAAATGAAGTTCTTAGCAATGTATATTACTAATTAAAAATTAAGTTTTGATATATTTACAGTAGGAAATTTACAAAATATCTTCATGGAACATGATCTTTACTTAATGTCCTAATGATTTTTGGCATAAAATAAAATCAGTATTTTTGGCTGTTGCTATAAATATACCCCAGCGACTTAAGACTGGTTTTGTACGGAAGTTCTAAGAGGCCATGCATTATGCATTATTTTTCTATCTTGTTTTCTCGTGATCTCGACATAACAAAAGTTGTTTTCTCGTGATCTCGACATAACGAAAGTGTATTTTTTTTAATTTCTTTTTTTTTTTTTTTTTACAATGATTGATTTTTAAAACAATGCGTTGTGAATCTACTGTTGCTATAGTAACGAACGTAACTCTGAAGCGCATCTGATCGACAGATAGCTAGCCGTACGCTCTTTTATACTGTAGCCTATATTATGGATATTTCTTCGCTTCGCGTAGTACTAATAAAGTCTACAATAAACAAATATAGGCTAATCAATCACTGTTGATTTTTTTTCCAGAGTATGGTAAACATTTTGTTTGTGTAATTAACATGTTTAAATGGTCTAACATCAGAGCATTCAACACCGAAAGCGCAGGTGCGCCTTCAGAAGAATGCAGAGAATTGTTCTAAAGCTGCTTGGATTCAACTCACTTTGTTTTCTTCATTCGTTTTGAAATAAAATTATATATAATTTGTTTGTGATTTTTATTAGTCATGTAGGATGTGTTGTGATTGATATGTGCCTTACAAGCTCGGGATGCTGTTTGAAAAGAGTGTTTATTTGTGTGTGTGTGTGTGTGTGTGGTTTCCTACAAAGAAATGTAGAAAATATTACAACACTGTATAACATCGCTTAACTAAATTAGCTTATACACATTTTTACATATAAATCACTATTCTTATCAATATATATTTATTAACAATAAAGATTAAAAATAAGGACAAAGATGCACATTACAAATTGTAGCGCGTTCTACATAAACACAACATTATCCCCGCTTAACTAACAATCGTGTACTTCAAAGATGCACAAATAAAGATAGGTGCCTATAGGTGTTACGAATCCTATGCCTGCCCTTCTGTTCACTCTCCACCAGAGGTCACCCGTCCATCATATTGACTTTCACACTACACAGGCTATTACACTCACACTGGACTTCAGTTCCCACAATACATTTCACCCTAATCACATGCTCACCTGTAATCAATCACACTGCCTATATAACAGCCATTCACATGCCCTTCCGGGCCGAGTATTGTACGCACTTATCGCTCACCTAGTGATAGCTGCTCTACGGAGCCAGTTCCCAGTTCTAGTTTCTAGTTCTTAGTTCTTAGTTCATAGTCTAGTCTAGTCTTGCCTAGCCTGTTTTCTCGTGTTTCCTGATCCTTGCCTGGTTTATCTCGTCTCGTCTGTCAGCAGCCTGCCCTGGATTTATCGTCTGTTTGGATTAACCCTTGCCTTGCCGTTTCAGACTCTGTTTGCATCTCGTTTGGATTATTGCTCGTGTACCTGGATTATTGCTCTGCCTTGCCCTGTTGGATATTGTTCGCCGATCGTCGACCCACGCTTGCCCTAGGATTACTCTCTGTCTTATCTGTGTTATACCTGTTTGCCATTGCCCGACCCTGCCTGTGTTTTGACCATGTTTCACAATAAAGCCTTGCACATGGATCCGCACGCTGTTATAACGATAACAGATACACTTTCAAACAAAAATAATCATTTCTATTCAAGCATTTAACATTTATAAGTTAATTAAATGTCAATAATGACCTGCACAAATTATAGCAATCACGGAGAGGTCCTTACTCTGTCCCGAACATGTACAGTCAGGTGGATATACAGTATACAGGTCCCAATCAATCATTTTTAGTTCTACACTGGCACCTGTTGGCGCAGTTGTGTAACTTAGAGAACAACTCCTGTTAAGTCGTGATCACGACAAAACAACTTTTGTTATGTCGCGATAACGAGAAAATTAAGTCGTGATCACGACAAAACAACTTTTGTTATGTCGCGATAACGAGAAAATTAAGTCGTGATCATGACAAAACAACTTTTGTTATGTCGAGATAACGAAAAAATTAAGTCGAGATCACGAGAAAACAACTCATTATGTCAAGATCACGAGAAAATTAAGTCGTTATCACGAGAAAACAAGACGAAAAAAAAAACAACAATGCATGGCCTTTTAGAACTTCCGTAGATTTTGTGGTCCAGGGTCACATATTTATTTTGAATTCTTAACAATAATTAATCAATTATATATTAATTAATCTATTCATTAATTAGGTAACAATTATTTTAAAAAGTAGCCTGCTTATATAACTTAATAAAAATTCACAAAATTAATTTGAAATAAAGAAAGCGAACCTCAGCGCCGTTTCCTTTACATTACCTTTACATTACATTACATTATAATGTGTTAGCATTGTTTTCTTTTTATCCTAATTTATATATTTAGGTCAAATGAACTTTGCCCATGAAATAACAGTCTAAGGACTGAGGCAGAGTTAACATTGACAGATCACAGATTTAATTCATGAGTTTATGTTTGATTTATTTGAATTATTTTAGTGGCAGTACACCGATACAAATGAATGACTTTGATAATGGCCATTATGTTTATACAATAAATTAAAACAAGGAATCAGTAGTAGAACCAGATGTGAAACCAGCAGCTGTAATGAATCACAGCACTTTGGAAGGTGTTATTCATTTTTATGACCACAAGATGGCCACAACATGAACCGTTTTAAAAAGCTTTGAGTAATGAACCTTTTTCCGATACAATTGGGTTGAAAGCTTCATTGGTTCAGAACGCTTCACTTCGCCATCACTACTGCAGGCCATCACTGACCACCAGGGGGAATTCCTCAATATTTTTGTTGGGTATCCGGGTCTGTGCATAATGCCAGGGTGCTGAAGAACAGCCCTGTTTATATTGGCCACCTGTATCCACCTGCAAAAAAGTGCATCCTCAGAGATGGCAGTATCCTTGTTTGAAGTGCTGTCATCTGCCTCATCACCCCATACTCACTTCAACTGCAAGCATTCTGGTGCACAGGATATAGTTGAGAGAGCCTTTGAGTTGCTTAAAACAGGCTAATTGTCCATTTTCAAAGTTTCATGCTGCGCTGTGCTCCACAACCTCTGTCTATTGAATGAGGACATTGTTGATCCAGAAGTTGTGGAGGATCATCACGATGACCCACCTGAACCCCGAAATACAAATGCCAGCACAGGAGAGGGTGTGTGGGACAATTTGGCCACAGCTGTGTCTGCACCAGATAATTATGTCTGCTTTTTATGAGCATGGTTCCTGTAGGACATTAACAGTTTAAGACTCTACAAACCAGTTCATCATCTCAGATTGACATTCTTTAAGCTCATCTGTGTTATCCATTATGTTCATAGTTAGGTGTGTGGGGGCACAGCCCACATATTGTTGCGATAAAGTGCAGTAGTAGTAGTTAGAGCAGGGCTATTCAATTGGCGGCCCGTGGGCCCAATCCGGCCCGCCAATCATCTTCATCCGGCCCGAGGAAGAATGCGCAGGTTGCACATTCGCCTTGAATTGTTTTTGCACTAATTAATTTGTCCACAAGGTAACAACACTGGCCCGGGCCAGCCAAAAATAAAAGGGAGAGACGCAATAACAACAATCTACCGGAGACCGCAACATCAATATATGGCAGCTTTGACAAGCGCTTATGTGAGGGAGTTATGAGTTATCCACAATTCTAATGTTAGTTTAAACAAGTTTAAAGTCAGTGTTATCGGTCATAACTTCTGGCGAGAAATAGCGCCGACACTGGACGAAGATTTTTATCAAAGCAGGAAGCATAGTTTGAAAATCTGCGCGTTTGGCTGTACTCATAAACTGAGCCTCTTCAGGCTAAAATTAAAGGAAAAATGGATTTAATAAAGACAACAGTAACATTATTTGTATCAATGATACAATGATAACAATAGGCTAGTAAAAAGATGCCATTTGACACATATTTAAAATATACCATCTTTGTTGTTTCTACATTAATTTGGAAGTTCAGTGTGAAAATATGACAACACAAATATATTAATATGCGTTTAGTCACATTTTTTGAATTAACTACAGAAAAAATGTTATTTTTTTTCTTTTTTTTTTCTTCTAATTGAATGGCAGACAGCACTAATGTTAACCTTTTATAGATGTTACTGTTGGTAATATTAGTTAATTTTACTGCTGAATATGCATTTAAATTTAATTTCCAATTTTATAGGCCCCTCAGAAAAAAAGATCAGGACAGCCCCCATCCCCTTGGCCCCCTTCAAATGTTCAATTCGATAATCCGGCCCTCAAATGAAGTTAATTGAAGAGCACTGAGTTAGAGAGATGCACAGCTATCTGTGTGCATCCCTCTTGCTTAAAGCTCACTGCCGCTGACTAGCTTCTGCAAAAAAAAAGAAAGCTTTTTTTAGAAGTCTTCCCTGCTAGGACAAAGCCTCTCCATCACCAAGACTCCTGTTGGGCCTCCTTGCAGCTACACATGACAACTGGGGATATTGCAGGCCCAAGCTAATTGATGGGGATCTTGGAGCTACAGTGATCCCCAGAGGTGGCTTGACTTGCTAAAACAGCATAACACAGTGACCTCCCAAACTTCAGTAAATAGAGAGATTGTGTGGTTAATATTAAATTTATTATTTCTTTGCAGTCAATTATAGTACCTATAGTAATCCTTCCTCTCTCTCTCTTCTTTCCTCTGTCTGTTCTCTGTCTCTTCTTTCTTCTCTTTCCCTGGCCTCCTGTTCTTGTCTCTCCTCTTGCTCTGGTCTGTATCTTTCTCTTCTTTCCTCCCTTACTACCATCGCCTCTCTCGTCCCTTTCAGCTGTTTCTCATTCTCTTTCTGCTTCCCTTTCCTCCATCTCTTGGATCAGCTGCTCAAAATCTTTTCATTCATGCCTACTCCTTCAGGCTTTAACCTCAATGAGGGTTGTGAGGTTACAGGAATATCCGGGCTTGATGAGGCAATAAGGGTGAGTAAAGTTCTCCCCCCATTGCCTCATCTATGGCAGCATACCATTTCCAGGGATCACCATCCTCAGTGATAACCCCAATCTGTGGACATTTGAGATCCTACAAAAATTTAAAACAGAATACCAAGACAGTTGGTTAAATTTGTGCACTACCATTAAAGGGACAATAAAATTATAATTTGGGGGTGAACTGCCCTTTTTTAATAAAAATAAAATCTTACTTTGTAAGGTTTTCCCTTTTTTTTTTTTATCTGAGCATCAGATGTTTTCCCTTCTAATTTCTGCTCGGTCACAAACACTCTGCAATAAATGCACAGAAATCAAGCATAAAAAGAATGCAGTAAGAGCTCTGGTTCAAATGTTAGTATCTACTACCACTATTGTCTACAGCACATGAATAAAATTACATTTTATTTCATTTGTCTTGTATACTCACTCAAAACCTTTGATGGCCATGTTATGTTTACCAGTGAAAGGGGCTTCATTAGCCACTCTCCACTGGATGAGAACACAGGTGTGTTCATCAGTCTCTGTAACGTCAAAACAGGGTTCAAACATAAGTGATAATTCAATTAATGCTACATTGACAAGTTGAGGCGTACTTGCTAACAGTAGCTTGCTATGTAACCAACAAATTTCTCTCAAAATATAAACACCGGTAAAAGAGAAATAAAATGTTTCAATTGCCTTAATCTTAAGGCAATTCACTTTTGAAAGCAGTGTTAACAAGCTGATGTACTGCTTTGTCATTAACCAGCTCAGAAAATTGTATCATTGGTTGACATTGTTTAAACCTTTAACAAGTTAATTGTTAATTGGATGACTTTTCACTCTGGTTTTCATGTCTTACCGATGTGTTGATGCCGGGTACACTTGAAGATGATGGAACTGATTCTGGTGGTGTCAGTGTCAATGTCCTTGCAGGCTAACTCGAGCTCTCAAAGGTGGACAACCTCTTGTCAAGTCCCTCTGTGATTTCCTCCTGAGCTAGGATCCTCAATACACGTTAATTACACAAACTTCAACAGTATGGTTCGATATAACATACAATGTAGTAGGACTGAATGGGTAGCTAATTACAGTGGTGGACAGTAACAAAGTATTAGGTAAATTTTTCAAGTATCTGTACTTTATCAGTGTTTCTTTACTTCACTATGATCCGAAGCATAATATTGTAGTACTACATTGCTGTAAAATGGGGAGCTGTTTAAACCCACTGAATGTGGATATTCTCACATTTCTCTCTCTCTCTGATATTTCATAATAATTTCAGATTGAGCTCTTGACCTTAAGGTCTATCATTACACCTGTCTCCACTTAATAGCTATTTTTAGTAGGATGGAAATATAAAATTGCATAAATTATAAATTGAGGTTCATCAATCAGTACATTGTTTTACTATTTATGTACATAAAAATGTAGTACTTATGTACTTTTATTCAAGTAAATATTTCAAATGAGTACTTTTACTGTAGTAATATTTCATTAGGGTACCATCCACCACTGGCTAATCAACTAGCATCTCGATAGCTTGCAAATAATTGACTTATCGGTAAGCCCCGCCCCCCCCTTAGTTACTGTTGCTCCCTCGGACAAACAAACAGAGTTGCTCACTGTCTTACAATGACAGCTGCAGTGTGAAAACCTTGTCCCACGATGTTTTTGCACAATTTTGGACACAGAAGGCCACCAAATGGGAATTAAATATTCCATGGAGGGATTTATAAAATATTTAAAAATAAATATGGTGGGGTAACTCGAAGCGAGGGTTTACAGATCATAGTCTCATATTAGGTCGGTCATCTCGATTGCGGATGACAACATGCAGGATCAACACTGTTCATGTATCGCAGGGTATGATTAAATTAATGTACATTTAACCAGTTTAATATGGAGAAGCACTGAAATGTAGACCTTCGTTTATGTGTTTTTGACCTACACTGTACAAGATGCGAGAACAGTCCGCTATTTAGGTTTGTACGTTAGCATGGACTCACTAACTTTAACGTTAGCTAGTTTTAGCCAGAGATACCTTGCTAAAGCACAAGATAACATTAACGTTCTGCTTGAGCAGATTAAAATTGTAACTTGGAAATGTAATAAAATAAATTATAAAAATAAATTATATTGCCTATCCTCTCAGGATACCTGGAATCAGTGTTACAAGTACCACAGGCACATCGTTTTTTGCATTTTTTGTAGCATAAACACCATCAAACCGATGCGAGCTTCGGATCTTCCAGTGTTTCTCTATGGCGCTGAAACCTAAAGATGTCCGAGTTCCGCTCCCCGTGCAACTGATACTCGACTGCCATTGGTTCATGTGCGTTCGAGGGGAGGGGCTTACCGATAGGTCAATTGGGTGCTACCGCACTGGCTAACAAGCAATAGGCTTGCTCTTATTTGTACATTGAAAGTGATCTTTGTACACTTTATTTCACAACTATAAGAACTTACTGGCAGACTCCATCATCGACTCAGAGAGGTGGCCATATCGATGCAGCGTCCTCTTCCCAAACTCACCAGTCTGTGTCCATAAATGGTGTCCATCATTTTGAACCATTTCCAATTCTTTCTGTTTACACCACTCTGGCTGTTGTGGTCTTTCAGCTTATAGTAGTCACTTTGCAGCTTCTTGCATTTAATACGGCACTGCTCGGACATCCGCTTGAACCCCTCGGCAGCCTTTCTCTCAGAAACATGCTGGAAAACCTTTTTGTTTCTTTTGTTTCTCAAGTTTCCTTTGCACACTTTCTTCACAGTTGATACCCAGAAAGGACTGCACTTCCTGGGTCGACTATGGTTCATTGCTGTGCACCAACATTACTGTTTATTTTAAAAATGGTGCCTCTTGTAGCCTCTTGTGGTCTTGATTTTGGTCGTGCTCTTGATTTTGGTTTGGGTCTTGGAGGGTCTGGTCTTGTCAGCACTGGGTTGGTTTTGGCTCTTATAGGCCATTAAACCGCAAAATTTTGCAGCTGGGGAAAAAATTGAAATAAATTCAGGAATCAACAAAAACACAAAGAAACCCCAACTTTTCTTTATGTCCTCCACCACAGCTATTCTCTCACTTTCAAGGCAGTATGTAGACTTACCTTCAGGAAAATTTGGCAAAAAGTTGATCTCACAACTTTTTTTTTTTTGGTCTTCTGTGTTCTGTTCCCAGTTGATGTGCCTGTTGACCTCTTTTGATGCTTTGGAAATCCAGCAGTACAGTACTTTTAACAGAGGTTACCCATCTTAAAAAGTAAGGCTAAATGGCCAGTAGTACCATCCATGTGAAGAGCCTGGCTCTTTCAACAAGGGCTTTGGCAACATTCTCAATCTGTTTTGGATGTTGGATATGCACAGTACTCAGTACTACTAACTACTCTGTCAAGTATGTTGCTCCTCATAGAAGCAGTAATGGAACCATTAGGAACCATTTTTTGGAGAAGTCTAATATCCTTTTCTGAGTTTAAGTTCCCCATCATACGACAAAGTGGGTATATTAAAATGGTCAGACCAGTGCTTGAAATGAGGGGTTGATAGAGAATATACAGAGGATGCTGAGGACCTAATGGCCATGTCAGAAAAACAACTGTCCAATGAGGATACAGAGGGGGGATATTAGGTGGTGCCTTTAGTATTCAGAATTTGGTCTTTCTGTGTGAAGCTTAAACATATCAGACAAGTTGCAATGTTAATTTTTGAACTCTGGATCTTGAAACTAAATAATAATATCACCCTCTAGATCTGGGGGGTATTCCAAAAAGCAGTTTATGTGACATACCAGGATGTTTGAGGATAAGCGAGCGGATAACCTCAGCTTTCGGTTCCAAAATCGGTGGTAACTTTCAGGGTATGTACTAACCATAGCAACTTGCTCTCTGAAGATGACCTGCCCTGGAGCAGGTTATGTTCCAGGGTTAGTTCACTTCAGTGCCATCAGCGCATGTGTGATCTACTGACGAGCCTTCAGTGGGCGTGACAGATAGCCCACAACATTATATATTATTACAATATAGAAAAATAAATAAATATATATATATATATATATATATATATATATATATAAACATACAGTATCTCACAAAAGTGAGTACACCCCTCACATTTCAGCAACTATTTTATTATATCTTCTCAAGGGACAATACTATAAAAATGAAACTTGGATATATGTTAGAGTAGTCAGTGTATAGCAGTGTACATTTACTGTCCTCTGAAAATAACTCAACACACTGCCATTATTGTCAAAATAGCTGGCAACAAAAGTGATTACACCCTAATTGATAACAGCTATACATCGTTTGACCATGCAAAGCCACATGTCCTATTCATCATGTTCATGTTTTTGTCTGCTTGACAGGACTATACAAATTTGTGTATCTTGTATTAGAGCAGTTAAAATTTGGTGCTTTGAGTACAATTCTCTCATACTGACCACTGGATGTTCAACATGGCACCTCATGGCAAAGAACTCTGAGGATTTGAGAATTAGAATTGTTGCTCTCCACAAACATGGCTTAGGCCAGTGGTTCTCAACTGGTGGGTGACCGTTCTGAGTGGGTCACGGAGTGTACGACCAAAGAAATGACATCAACAACAAAAAACATAATTCTAAATGGTTTTTCTTTTTTTTTTCTGATGCGAAACTTTTATTTTAAAAGACGTGCATGAAAGCTGTTGACACTTCTGTCAGATGCAGTAATAATTCCTGAGAAAAACGTGCGGTCAGATGAGATGTAGACAGATTTATTGTCAGTGTCATTATTCTATCGTTATTTTCGTAACTTGCTATGAAAAAAAAACAAGTCTTTCACCTCAGAAAAGCGAACTATCCTGTCCTGCCAGATGTTATACAGCGTTCGTAGCGCGCACTCTTCTATAGCACGCGCGAATGCGGCGCCGCGCTGTATATCACTTCACTAAACCGCAGAAACTGCGAGCATGCAACGCGTGAAATAAAAGTACAGTACCGATAAATCACATAACTGGGACTGCGTGTGTTAGCTGGGAAGGATTTGCATGAAGGTGTAGCAAATTAGCTCAAAAAGGGAATTGTATATAAATAATTACAATTAATTATGATTAATTACAATTATTTATATCGGCTGACAGTAATAACTGTCACAGAGTTAAATTGCCATAAGCTGATCTGTTCGTCCAGCGAACATTCAGTGTAAATTCATATCAACTATAAGAAAGGATATTTCCGTGGCCACAGAAAATATCTTCCTATTAATGCATTAGAGCATGTAGCAAGGGTCAAAATCGTAAAGGGACATTAATATGCAAGGCAGAATCAGAAACTCATGTAATTTGTGCACAAGAATTTTATTAACTAAACGCTAACACACATATCTAATCTAAACAAACAACGAATAACATACACTCAAACATACAATCGCTCATACATGGGGAAAGGGTTAATGAGAGTTGATGGATGAAACCATCAGGAAAACCAAAGAATGCAGTTATGGAAAAAGTCATTTAACCACCTGAGTAAAACCATCAGCGCCGTTTATAATGGGGTCTATAACTTATACTAAACCTCTGTTTCGTTTAGTTAAATGTACTATACTTGCACTTCCTTTGTGTCCGGAATGCGGTCTCGTTGATGGTTTCAAGGTTTTTGGATTCGCGATCACGTTCTTCCGGGTTGAAGAGTGACGAATTCCAAAGATGTTCTGAGGTAGAAATGACTTCCAGGTAGAGAGTGGAAAAAGAGCTAAGAAAGGAATCTGCTGAGGTCCGAGGAGCTTTGATTGAATGGAAAGACTAGGCCATCAGCCTGGCACGATAACTTAAGGGTCCAGAAGAGTTCCAGCTCACATCTTGCTCATCCTCTTAGGGTCTAACAGATCCTAGACTGGGTCTTTGTGGTCAAGAGTCATCCCCAGGCTGGGGAGCTCACCCATGGCTCTATGTTAGGGGCCGACTGGACGTGCCCGCAGAAGATAGCAGAAAAGCTCTTTGCAGCAGAAGTCTTTAGAAGAGAGGTTTTCAGAAGAAGAGAGGCCGGACCTGTGAATGAGACCTTTATCTGGTATAGAGGTCACACCTCTGGGGAGTCAAAGAGCCAATGGGCTCCCTTCTCTTTGGAGGGAAGGTTTTATGATTCTTTGTCTCTGAGCATGGCAATTTGCATGGGGTTGCTATTAAAGAACTATTAAAGATTCTTAGAACACTAATATGTTGCATAGGTATCAACGTGTAATATACACTGTCATTTAGATCATCCGAAGACGAACTGATAGAGATCAAACATGATATAAGGGAGGTAACATTAACTAGTGATCTATCATAAACATGCATAAAACAGGATACAGTACAAAAAAGACAATATACACGAACATTAACAAAATACACAATGACCTGAGGATATGTGTGTTCATTCAAAGAAAGGTTTTTCAATGAATTAATTAGAGAAGAGTCCATTTTTATGTGCATTACATGTCTCTTTCCTAAGGGAAAATGAGGTCTGCCCGCATTCCTTTGACCAATAAAACTAGTGTTATCAGATAGGTTGCCATGGCACCGGGGGGCCCTGGAGTCATCACAGACATACCGGCACTCAGAATGTGTTGGGTGAGGGGTCTGTGGTTAATTGTTAATCTAATAACTAATTTGATTTGTTAAATCTGATTAACAAATGTGTGTCTGATTGGTCCAAATGCTACAAAGGTATGATATTCATTCTATTCAGGAGCAGTTTTCACCTGTTATTAACAGTTCATGTTATTCATGGTAACGATTGTTTCCATAACCCAAAAATTATTATGTTATTTCCACTTTGTGTTATTTTGTATATGCTTAAATGACTGTGGTGTCTCATACCAACTTAATTGTATTAACAAAAACTAGTTTGGGACTGCTATTTAATAGCCTTACCTATTTAATAGGCTGTTTATTCAGTATTAGAAATATTCTTAACAGTCTTAACTTAATTTTTGTTAAATAAATTTGCTTTTTTTATTTTTTAACAAATTAAATATATGTGTGTGTGTGTGTATGTGTACATATATATATACACACACACGTGTATATGTGTGTGTGTGTGTGTATATAGATATACAGTGGGTACGGAAAGTATTCAGACCCCCTTAAATTTTTCACTCTTTGTTATATTGCAGCCATTTGCTAAAATCATTTAAGTTCATTTTTTTTCCTCAATGTACACACAGCACCCCATATTGACAGAAAATCACAGAATTGTTGACATTTTTGCAGATTTATTAAAAAAGAAAAACTGAAATATCACATGGTCCTAAGTATTCAGACCCTTTGCTGTGACACTCATATATTTAACTCAGGCGCTGTCCATTTCTTCTGATCATCCTTGAGATGGTTCTACACCTTCTTTTGAGTCCAGCTGTGTTTGATTATACTAATTGGACTTGATTAGGAAAGCCACACACCTGTCTATATAAGACCTTACAGCTCACAGTGCATGTCAGAGCAAATGAGAATCATGAGGTCAAAGGAACTGCCTGAAGAGCTCAGAGACAGAATTGTGGCAAGGCACAGATCTGGCCAAGGTTACAAAAAAATTTCTGCTGCACTTAAGGTTCCTAAGAGCACAGTGGCCTCCATAATCCTTAAATGGAAGACGTTTGGGACGACCAGAACCCTTCCTAGAGCTGGCCGTCCGGCCAAACTGAGCTATCGGGGGAGAAGAGCCTTGGTGAGAGAGGTAAAGAAGAACCCAAAGATCACTGTGGCAGAGCTCCAGAAATGCAGTTGGGAGATGGGAGAAAGTTGCAGAAGGTCAACCATCACTGCAGCCCTCCACCAGTCGGGGCTTTATGGCAGAGTGGCCCGACGGAAGCCTCTCCTCAGTGCAAGACACATGAAAGCCCGCATGGAGTTTGCTAAAAAACACCTGAAGGACTCCAAGATGGTGAGAAATAAGATTCTCTGGTCTGATGAGACCAAGACAGAACTTTTTGGCCTTAATTCTAAGTGGTATGTGTGGAGAAAACCAGGCACTGCTCATCACCTGTCCAATACAGTCCCAACAGTGAAGCATGGTGGTGGCAGCATCATGCTGTGGGGGTGTTTTTCAGCTGCAGGGACAGGACAACTGGTTGCAATCGAGGGAAAGATGAATGCGGCCAAGTACAGGGATATCCTGGACGAAAACCTTCTCCAGAGTGCTCAGGACCTCAGACTGGGCCGAAGATTTACCTTCCAACAAGACAATGACCCTAAGCACACAGCTAAAATAACGAAGGAGTGGCTTCACAACAACTCCGTGACTGTTCTTGAATGGCCCAGCCAGAGCCCTGACTTAAACCCAATTGAGCATCTCTGGAAAGACCTAAAAATGGCTGTCCACCAATGTTTACCATTCAACCTGACAGAACTGGAGAGGATCTGCAAGGAGGAATGGCAGAGGATCCCCAAATCCAGATGTGAAAAACTTGTTGCATCTTTCCCAAAAAGACTCATGGCTGTATTAGATCAAAAGGGTGCTTCTACTAAATACTGAGCAAAGGGTCTGAATACTTAGGACCATGTGATATTTCAGTTTTTCTTTTTTTAATAAATCTGCAAAAATGTCAACAATTCTGTGTTTTTCTGTCAATATGGGGTGCTGTGTGTACATTAATGAGGAAAAAAAATGAACTTGAATGATTTTAGCACATGGCTGCAATATAGCAAAGAGTGAAAAATTTAAGGGGGTCTGAATACTTTCCGTACCCACTGTATATATATTTGTGGGTCGCGGCTTGATGACCATGGGAAAACGTGGGTCCCAAGGCCAAACCAGTTGAGAACCACTGGCTTAGGCTATAAGAAGATCAGTAACAACCTGAAACTGAGTTACAGTACAGTGGCCAGTGTCACACAGAGGTTTTCCATGACGGGTTCCACTCGGAACAGGCCTCGCAAGGGTCGATCAAAGAAGTTGAGTCCTCGTGCTGTGCGTCAGGTGCAGAAGCTGGCTTCAAAAAACATACGCATGAGTGCTGCCAGAATTGCTTTGTGCAGAAGTGGAAGGTCAGCTTGTCAGTGCTCAGACCATACGCCGCACACTGCAACAAGTCAGTTTGCATGGCCGTCGTCCCAGAAGGAAGCCTCTTCTGAAGCTGGCTCACAAGAAAGCCTGCAAACCGTTTGCTGAAGACAACCTGGCCAAGAGCATGAATTACTGGAACCATGTCCTGTGGTCTGATGAGACTCAGATAAACTTGTTTGGCTCAGATGGTGTCCAGCATGTGTGGTGATGCCGTGGTGAGGAGTACCAAGAAAATTGTGTCTTGCCTACAGTCAAGCACGTGGTGGTAGCATCATGGTCTGGGGCTGCAAAAGTGCTGCTGGTACTGGGGAGCTGCGGTTCATTGAGGGAAACATGGATGCCAACATGTACTTTCCTGTAGCTCAAATAGTAGAGCATGGCGCTAGCAACGCCAAGATCATGGGTTCGATTCCCAGGGAAAGCAAGAGCTGATAAAATGTAAAAAAAAAAAACTGTAACATGAATGCAATGTAAGTCGCTTTGGATAAAAGCGTCTGCTAAATGCATAAATGTAAATGTAATGTACTGTGACATTCTGAAGCAGAACATGATGCCCTCCCTTCAGAAACTGGGTTTTCCAACATGATAATGACCGCAAACACACGGCCAAGATGACAACTGCCTTGCTGAGGAAGCTGAAGGTGAAGGTGATGGAGTGGCCAAGTATGTCTCCAGACCTGAACCTTGTTGAGCACCTGTGGGACATCCTCAAGTGGAAGGTGGAGAAGCACCACGTGTCTAACATCCAGCAGCTCCGTGATGTCATTATGGAGGAGTGGAAGAGGATGCCAGCAACAACCTGTGCAGCTCTGGTGAATTCCATCCCCAGGAGGATTAAGGCAGTGCTAGATAAAAATGGTGCCCCTACAAAATATTGACACTTTGGACACAATTTTGAAATGTTCACTTAGGGTGTACTCACTTTTGTTGCCAGCTATTTTGAGAATAATGGCAGTGTGTTGAGTTATTTTCAGAGGACAGTAAATCTACACTGCTATACATGTTGCACATTGAGTACTCTAAAATATATCTAAGTTTAATTTTTATAGTATTGTCCCTTGAGAAGTTATAATAAAATAGTTGCTGAAATGTGATGTACTCACTTTTGTGAGATACTGTATGTATAAATATATACATATATATATATGAGTTGTATGAAATGTTAATGATAAAGCGCTAATTTAAGTAATAAATAGGTCATATATTATTCTTATATTAATATAAGGTCTTATATTATTATTTTTTATTTCTATTGGCATATATAAGTTATCTGTATAAATTATAAAACACTATTATGACAAGGTAATGTTTAACCCTTTCACGGTCCCCCCAGAGTGAGTTTTTTTAAAGGCGACCGCTATTTTAGAATGTTTCCCCTTACTGTTTCCATAGCGACGCGTCATGCTTGTCACGTGACACACGGCCACAATAACACTGTATGACAGATGGATCGCTTTTGTTTTTCCTTTTTTATTTAAAATATTCACAAACTTGCTTACTATGTCATGGACAATCTGATATTCCAATTCACAAATATAAATGAGTGTGTTTTGTCATTTAAAAACCACTTGATCGTGATCTGTAACGTGAGATAGGCGCTGCCATCAATTTCTCATGAAATACATGTAAGTAAGTGGCGGGTGAACTGGGAGAATAATAAAGTAAACTTTTTAGTTACTTACACTATGTGTATCTGATATGAATAAAACATATCGGCAAATTAAATTTGAATGGATTGTTATTTTTGCTTCCATAGTCATCTATGTGTATTTTACAAACTCTAAATGTATTGTTTTACTAGTACTTGTGTATTTAAATGTCTGAAACCTAAAATAGGTATTATGTGGTTAAGAACACTGCACGTGATAATATGACAAGCGCAGAGCACATCTCTCTCTAGCTCAGCGCGAAACAGTACTTTGAATTTGGCAGTTACGCGACGTCACCGAATGTTCTAAATCCCATATGTGAGACCGTACCGCTCAAAAGGTTCATTTATTATTTTATATATATTTATTACATTTCATATTATCATTTCACACATGGATTGGCATTTTCTATAATGTATTTCTATAATAAAAATCCGTATCTGATATGACTTAATATATAATCAGCATCAAACAAACAATATAATTCTTATTCTCAAGGATTAAAGATTAAACGAGAAAAAAAGAAAAATGATTGCACAACCATCAGGTGGCTATATGCATTTAAGCATGTAAATGACCATCGAACAAAAGAAGAAGAAAGAAACAGCATGGCACACTTTTTCTTAGCATTCGTTTCCTTAGTGACTCGTCGATTCGTTGCTCTGTTGAGAGTGTCTTGAGTCTTAACCAGGAACATACTCTGTGTTGAATTAACTTACTCCCGGACACGTTTTTGGAACCAACATACCTCGAGTAAGCAAGGTTTGGGTTAATCAACCGAAAGTTCAGGGTTTAGCTGACGGTAAATTAACTGTGCTTTCTGGAATACACCCCTGGGGTCTCCAACCCTGTTCCTGAAGAGCTACCATACTGCAGATTTCAGCTCTAACCCCAATCAAACACACCTAAACCAGCAATTCAAGGAGTTCATGGTGAGTTTATAATTACAGTCAGGTGTGTTTGAGCAGGATTGGAACTGAAGTCTGGAGGATGGTAGCTCTCCAGGAGCAGGTTTGGATATCGCTAATCTAGATTGAGTTTGTGTGCAGCTTGAGTGTAGTCTTTAATTCATCCACTGCCTCCAGAGATTTTTCATTTCTTAAGGCTGGCCGCACACTAGACGATTTTCAAATCTCAAACGATTTTAAATCCATGGGAAACCACAGACGATAGTTTGCGACAAGCCACACCTCCAGATCATTCAGGGGTGCAAACTGGGCTTAGATCATAGTTCAATTAGGACATTTAAGCAATTTTATAAACGTGCTTAAAAAAAAAAAAACATTACTGGTGTGCATCTTAAGACAAAACAAATGCACTGATATATTTTAAGATCAGTCAGTGCAAGTTTCTTTCAGATGAAACAGCTCAGACTTACATTTTAGTCTAGGACTAGGCTTAAGCCTTGTCTGTGTGAACCAGAAGTTGCTGTCAACTTTATTTCAGTGTAGTGACATATTTCTGACTGAAACGGAATATTGAATAGAGGGTGGGGTTTTATTTTAGCGCTCCTCCTCGCCATCTCTCACTCATAGCAGCCTAATGGTTGGGGGGGATGTGGTTAAGGATGTTCTGTCCAAGCCATCAAACTGACGTCATCAGAGAAGGAATGCAATTTTGATTAAAGATTACCAAGGCAAACATTTTTTTTTTTCAGTGGATTAGCTTAACAACACATTAATTGATCACCTCATGACTAGCAATGTCCGCTAAGTAAATAAAGCCAATTTTGATTTCATAAGGACTTTTAATTCAACAAGCATTACAAGCTGAAGAAAAGTTTGCTCTTACTTTGGGATCTCTTGATCTCCCTTTCCAAGCTTGCTGGAAATGTCTTTAGCTTGAAATGTCTTTGTTGGTTTCTTTCCTGCTTTGCTTAGTCGATTTGGAGATCATGTTCAAACAAAAATTTTTAGCTCATATTCAAATAAAAAGTTGTGTCAGTATAATCCATTTAAACATGAAATAAATGTATAAAAGGGGCTCAAAAGGTTAAGACAAACAGTAAAAGAGGGAAAGACATGCATGTCTACTCCATCTACCTTTCCTCCATGTAATGTGTTTTTGAATTGGCAGGTGGCAATGGAAGAAGAAAGCCTTAATATTTTCCCTCTAAACTCAGAGGGTAAAACAGACAGCCTTATCAAGATGGCAACAAACACTGGAAGAACAGCACTCTCCCTCTTCAAGATGAGTTATGTCTTTATCCAGTGCTGTTCTCAGGAGTTTGCTAAGATGGAGTGTAAAACAAAGCCATTACAGGTTTTATACACAATTATCTGATAATGATGATGTAATTTTTTTACACAATAACACATAATGGCAACTATCTATTTTTAAAATAAATTTGGTAGGCAGCATGTATAACCAGTTTTGTTATTTCAGGTTAACATAAAAAAACTAAATTAAAAAAAGGTTTTGAAGCAACTGTTCTGAATATTAGCCTGTTGCAAAAATTTCTAATGTGTTTAATGTTGTAAGTGTTTAACTTTCTTTAAAACACTACTATAGTGTCACAATATGACATTTTCAAATTTGCTTGCCGTTGACAAACCTTGGCCTTGTGTTTTCAGTAAATTGCTTTTATCTCACATTTGATCTCTTCTTTTTTGGTTAGAGTGCCTGGACTTTCTTCAAGTGCTAAACAACCAAGTATAAATATCTCCAAGAACACAAGAGTGTGTTCCAAACATTTTCTCTAGTAAGATTTTCAAAAACATCGACTGGGATCAGAAAGCAGTTTTCTGCATTCTAAATCATCTTGAAGACAGTGATGCAATGATGGTGGACAAAGGCATTTTAATCAGATAAGACCTACTGGTTGAAATTCATGCCACACTAGTTATCCCACCTTTTCTTGGCCCAAGTGGACAATTCAGTAACAAGGAACTCGTGTGCACACACACACACAGCTAATTTGAGCATTCACATTGAATAAGCCATTTGACAAATTAAAATACAGACATTTGAAAAGAATGTTTGGCACCTTTAAAAAAATATTTTAGTACCATGACAAGCACCTATTTTAGAATTCTTCTCAAGTGTACTTGAAGAATACACATTTCAATTGAACATGCACCCTTTAATTAGATATTTTGTAAAGTTTTCACAAGGCAGACATTTCTCTGAATATTTTTCAGTACTTTCTGCATTTAAGAATACAGCCATTTTAATATTAACATTTTCAGAACTGTCAAATAAAACTTGTGTATTAAAATAAGTTTATAACAATTCATGTTGTTCAAAACCTGACTTGTGTTCAACACAAAGACACATCTAAGCTGTGTAGGATCAGAATGAGTCAGACAAAGTTAAGATTCGATCCGAACATTGAAACACGAGGAGCCGAAATTCCAGAGAGGATCCCAAGGCTGCAACAGGATGTTCGTCATAAATCAGATTCCTAGCTCCAGCCCTCTGAAGAAAGCAAACCAACAAGCCTCTTTCACAGAACAGCTTGCAACATTCAAACAAAAGAACATTTATTGATAATTCCAATTCAGGAAGGAGACAATCAAATTTGGAGCAAGTAATCAGAACTGATGATCAAAGAGATGGCCGTTACTTGTAAATCTGTGATCGAAATCACGAGCTAGAGACTTCATTGGGTGGGTCAACCCAGCTCTCCACATAGAAGACAAAGACGGAGACTGAAATTCCTTAAGAGACCTTTTAACCTCTCTAGTCTTCACAGAGAACATGTCCTTATGTTCACAGAACGGTACAGAAACTGCCTTTTCACATATAGATGCACCAAAATCATCTTAAAAGGACTTATCATGTTTATGCATAACCCCATATCATGTATGTAACCCACACGATTAACCATCATGTTTTAATCACATATTATGTATGTATTTTAATAACTAGGGAATAGTTTGAGAGTTCATATCCTTGTGTGGTATGTATGAGTTTGAAAAATCATGCTTTAAATGTTTCTTCCAATCAATTCTTTGTCAAATGTACCATAGTCTTGTTAGAGAAATCATGTCCAAAATTGTACTCTGTAAGAGCGGGAAAATTTGGACCACATGACTGATAAGATAACATGTTAGATTTATGAATGGGGAGGAGAAACATACAACACCACGAGCCAAGATCATTTCTAATTGGTCAAGACGTCCAGATAGGACGGTCTAGAAGCCGAGTTTAAATACTCAGGACAGCTCTTCCTCTTGGCTCTCTCTCTGCTTCTCAGATCTCTTCTCTTTTGCCACCGCGTTTCGACGCTGCTCTTTGAGCGTGCTCTGGCCTACGTGCCAGCTGCCAACACAATGAGAAGAAAAACCACCTAGTCTCGTTACATTCTTTTACTTTAATTTCTTGTCTTTCCGTGAGAGTTTCGTTAAGTTTGCCGCAAAGTCCAGCTCCGACTGCACCCGCCTCAAACTTCAACCAGACCAACTCCGCATCAAGAGCCAACGCCCAAGACTTTACTACGAAAGACCACTGAACTCAGCCAATCAGCAACCTCGGGAAACCCCTTTCTCCAAAGACGACAAGGACACAAGGGAATTCCTTAAGGCAACACAAGCAAGTACAACCTCCAGACTTTTGCTGAGTCGGTGCAGTTTAATATAAATTTTAGCCTCATTGAGAAACTCAATGCGAGGGTCAAATGATTGATGGTTCAGGTCTATAGGCAATTGCACATATTGCTGTAAACTTGGGATTTCACATTTTCATTCTGTAAACTCATCCTTTCCTCTCTTTCTGCAACGTGTGAATGTGTGAATGCGTGTGTTCATGTGTTAGATTAGATTAGTTTACATGTCTTAGGTTTATATAAATAAAGTCTTATTTATATTGAAAAGAGAAGTATCTTGTGTTTTGTGCTTACAAGTTAATGTCTTAATCTGCCGATCTTGTTACTGTGCTTATTAATAGTGTTTTCACTATATTTTGGATTTTAATATCCAGTGCAGAGTTGATGTTATACGGCTCGTTCAGTGACTCGCTGCCGACTCATTGATCAGCCGTGAAACAGTGTTTCTGTTCAAATTCCCTATAAAATCATAAATGATTTCCTTTGAGCTAAATTGACTTGTTTCCCTTATATATATTACTTATATATTTACAGTTTCTACAGCTGACATTTGTCATACATTTAAAGATAACCGTCACAATTCACTTTTGTTGTAAGATAAACAAACTTAGATGTTTATTTATTTGTTTCACAGAACAGCCATACAAGTTTCAAAGGACATGAGAGAATATTAAAATAGAAAATATTTAAAACAAAAACATTTCTGCATTCCATTTCTTTGATCATATTTACAAGGTTTTGTTGCATAAACCTGGTCAGTAAAAGCAGTAACTAGTCGTACATTAAAAATCTTATGTTTCACAGACAGAAGTTTCAATGACATAATGGTTAATATTTAATAGAATACAACAATGTAGTTAACATTTAAGCATATTCCTGCACTACAATCCATTGCACAAGTTATTTTTGGTTTTGATTTGATTTGATTTACACTCTCGTTGCACAAAGCAGGTAAGAAACAATTTATAAAAAGCGGGGAAAACTTAAACCCCATCTACACTTGATCTCTTCATCTCTTCCCATTCATCTCTGTTGAAATAGATGCATTCAATGTAGCAATCATTTTCACGGTTTACAAAAAATAAAAAATAAATAAAAAAATAATTCACACTGTAAAAACCCAATGCAGTGATGTTAGCAGCTAATGTTTCTCTGTTGGAACGCAGGTGGAAGAGTACAAATTTAGAGGTATTCGGAGGGGGTGGAAGGACAGTGTTTCCACTTAAAGACAGGCTCTGAAAGATGCAGGATCTGCATGTTGTTTTCATGCTTATAGAAAATCAAAACAATCCTAGGTTATTATTCAGTACCACATTGTTGTAGTAATGGTCAGATTGACAAGAAACAGTGTCAACAGAATTACATATTTACATTTATGCATTTAGCAGACGCTTTTATCCAAAGCGACTTACATTGCATTCAAGTTACAGTTCTGCACTTTATCAGCTCTTGCTTTCCCTGGGAATCGAACCCATGACCTTGGCGTTGCTAGTGCCATGCTCTACTATTTGAGCTACAGGAAAGCTCATATTTCCCTCACAATAGTAACGATTTTCCTCGATAAAATTGAGACTATCAGAAAGAATTGGAATTATGCATCCATCCACCACTGCAGGATTTTGTCTCATAGTATCTCCTACATGAACAACAAAAAAACACAAAGGAAATGCAACAGCATTCAAGCAAAAGAATGAATTCAAACTAATGGCTTAAAAACACAGACTAATAAGAACTAAACTAGAAACAGGTGCAAAACATATTAGAAAACATGGCAACTAGTGACATATGGTGCATTCCAAATGGGATATATTGCCCTCAAAAGGGCACTTCGGAGTGAAAACAATCATGGCCGCTATTTTGAAGGGTCGTTCCAAACCAAAATGCTCAAAACTGGCCACATCAAAGGGCCCTTCAGAATGAAGGATTTCGAAGAGTACAACTGATGGACACGTCAGTCCCCATGATTCTTCGCACAGATTCTTTTCATGATGACAGTGCCTCCGTGTGGGCATGGGATGATGACGCAGAAGGGCACTTCAAGAAACAGTTGTTTGGTCCCCTACACCCTTCAACACTTCGAAGCTCTCACTCCGGAGGGTAAACCGTTTGAAGGGATTAGGGCATAGGGTTGAGCCCTTCCGAATGGAACGCAGGGAAGAACATGGAAAAAAGTAACAGGTAAACACATAGACACTCACACAAAACCATACTAAAAGCCCAGGAAAATTAAACCAAAACCGAGATTAATCATTAAAAAGCTAAGTAAACGTCACTGTTTCAGTCAGTGATTTCAGACCTTTTTTGCTATTTCAGTCACCAAAATTTTAGTGTATAACTTTTTTTATGGTGCCATTTTATACTGCAGAGCTATTTAAAACCACAGATATGTATAGGTAGATGGCACATTCGACCTCTCCACGCACATTGACGCGTCCGCCATCTTGGAACGGTTAATGTGTCGTTATGAGTTTCAAGATGCAACAACATTACGCTGCATCTGGTTGTAAAAAGCGCCTAAATTTAAATTCCTGAAGAAACTGGATAAATTTTCACAGGTAAGAATGTGCTAGTTTGTGTTTTTAATATGTATTAACTCATGCCTTGTTAGCTAACAGCTTTGTCTGTTGAATTGTGTTAGTTTAGCAAAATAATCTTCTGGGCCCGTATTCACAAAGCGTTTTAGCGCTAAAACTAGCTCCTAAATCTGTGAAACGTTACGAGTAGTGAAGAGGACTCCTAAGACACTAAGACCAACTCACAACTATCCTAAAATGGCTGTTTCCGGCAATCTGCCTCAGAATATAAACATTTTAGAAACATTTGACGATGATGAGCTTTTAAAAAGGCATCACCTTTAGGTTTGGAGGTTATCCCAACTCCAAATTTTCCTTTGATTATATCCTTTTCATTAACAGTTGGGCAAGAAGTAACAGCTGTTCTTGCATCCAGTTTGGTTTTCTTTTACATTTACATGTCTTACTATCAGCCATGATTATTCTACTCTGTTAATTAAAAGGCTATTTATATGTATATCTGCTACAAGCATACATGTAAGAGGCTGACAATTAGCTGAACATATACTTGTTTAATTAGTGACACTTGGCCTGCATTTTAAAATCGTTTTTTGAATTTGGCAATTAACATTTTTTTAAACCTATATTTGGATTTGGCAACATAATATCGTGCTCTACAATATTTCTAAGAATAAATCTCTGACAGAGACCCCCTCCCCTATCAGCCAATCACTGTGAGCATAGTTAATGAGCATGCTGACATCATCCATAGCAACGAGGTCAACCCCGCCCTTACTCTTAAGACTTCTCTCTATTCCTTAGTAAAATTTGTCTTAGCAGCTTTGTGGATAGGTTTTAAGAGAAAACTCTTAGCAGTAAAAGTTTTTAGCTATTTAGGAGAAATCTTAGTGGTAAGATAAAATGTTTTGTGAATACGGGCCCTGAAGTCTATTAAAGATATATGTAACATCTGCTTATGATTCTTGATGATCGTTGGGACTTTATGGCTTAAGAGACCCTTTTAGCCTTTTGATATTTGCGTATAATTCACAGACCTGGCCCCACATTCTACCTTTATATGGTTGCTAAATTGACTCTCTGTTCTCTCTATCAGAGTTCAAACACATTCCAAAGAGAACAGGACTCTGGTTCCATGGCAACCAATCTGGTAACACTAGTTTATGGCTCAAAAGCAACTCTCACTCCATTTCTCCTTAGGGGAGACAATGCCCATAAAAATGGACTCTCCTCCAATTAATTCATAGAAAAACCTTTCTGTGAATGAACATGCATATCCTTCAGGTCATTGTGTATATTGTTACTGTTCTTGTATATTGTCTTTTGTATTGTATACTGTTTATGCATGCATATGATAGAACCACTCTTTCATGTAACCTACCTATACGCTGTTTAGTATCTATGAATTCCTCTTTGGATGATCTAAGCGAGAGTGTATATTACATGTTGATACCTATGCAACATAATAGTGTTGTAAGAATCTTTTGTAGTTTTGCATCAACACATCCAAGCGAATTACATGTGAAAAATACCATGCTCTCAGACAAAGGGTCATAAAACCCCCCAGTATTTCCAACTGGGGGGGGTCGATTCACTTCGGACCAATCAACCCATGGCTGGAATGACGAAGCTTTCACTCCTAAAGGAATCATCAGAATCTGTGCATTGAACATGCACCAACCCAAAACCAATGCAAGTAACCGCTTCTTCTCTCTTGCGCGCGAGCGCTCCCTCTCTCTCTCTCCATGCTTTCCTTGCGTTGGCATCTATGTTTAATGTGTGTAAGTTTGTGTCTAGTTAGATGTTGCATGTTCCCCTGTAGTGTAGTTTAATAAACATCCATATGTACTCACGCTTGGTTGTCTGTGTCTGCTGCTTACGAGGTCACTTTAACGTCTGATTTTGTTACATGCTCCGTGAGCAATGTATCAGTAAGGAAAGTATTTTTCATGGCCAGAGAAATAATTTTCCTTAGAGTCAATAGACGATTAAAACTGTCCGTACTGCAGACAAACAAATCATGTTATTGTACTATTAATGCTACAGTTAATTCCTGAAGATGAATATAATTTATAACAACCCGTTATGATTATGTCATCTCACATTTTAGCTAATTTGCTACATATAGATAATCATACATGCGTATCACTACAGTTGCAGTGCAGATGCACTAGCAAATTGCTCTCGGGTGTTCACGGACTGGCTTTGCCATCCCAAAATGGCGGATGTCTTGCGTATAGCGGCCCACAGAAACAGCTACTAATAGGAAATCTAGCTATGCATATCTATGTTTAAAACTATTTCCGTACAAAGAACACAAATATGGTCTCATATATACATGACTTTTCCAGGTGTATTTGTGTGATGCCAAAATTATTACACATTATTACGCCTTCTTCCAGAGTGAATGTGCAGGTGATATTTAAAATTGTTCCTTTTCAAAACTTTTCATACTGAAGATGATGTCACTGTATTTCCAGAATGAGTCTGTAAATGATCCTTCAGGTTCCTCTGATATGTGAAACTCATGTCACACTCAATACATGCGAAACGTCTCTCTCCAGTGTGAAGCCTCATGTGAATGTTAAGATTTCCTTTAAGTTTGAAACTCTTTCCACATGGAAGGCAGGTGTAAGGCTTTTCTCCAGTGTGAACTCTCATGTGAGTCCGAAGGTTTCCTTTAAATCTGAAACTCTTTCCACACTGAGGGCAGGTGAAAGCCTTCTCTCCTGTATGAATTCTCATGTGAATCTTTAGGTTTGTCTTGTTTGAGCAAGCCTTTCCACAGAGATTGCACATGAAAGGCTTCTCTCCGGTGTGAGATTTTACATGATTTTTAAGGTGATTACCATCTGGTAAACTCAGCCCACACTGATGACATATAAAACTGAGAGAGAGAGCTCTTGTGTGAATCACCATGTGCTTTTTAATGGTTCCTTTATGTCTGAAATTCTTTCCACACTGATCACACGTATATGGCTTCTCACCAGTGTGACTGTTCATGTGATACCTAAGGTTTGGTTTTGTTGTGAAGCTCCTTCCACACAGTTTGCAGATATAAGGCTTCTCTCCAGTGTGAGTTCTCATGTGCCTGTTAATGCTTCCTTGTTGACTGAAACGGTTTCCACAAAGAGGGCATGAGTAAGGCTTCTCACCTGTGTGGACATTCATGTGGCTTTTGAGGGTCGCTTTTTTAGTGAAGCATTTTCCACACTGTTGGCAGGAGAAAGGCCTCTCTCCAGTGTGAATCCTCATGTGGGTTTTAAGGTTTCCACGTTCATTAAAAAGCTTTCCACATTGTTGGCATGTATAAGGCTTCTCTCCAGTGTGAATCCTCATGTGGACTTTAAGGTTTGCTTGTTGATCGAAACTCTTCCCACACTGCTGACATGTATAAGGCTTCTCTCCAGTGTGAATCCTCATGTGGACTTTAAAGTTTCCATGTTGATTGAAACTCTTTCCACAGTGTTGGCAGGTGAAATGACCTCCAGTTCCAGCTCTTTTTCTTGAGGAAGTATTTTCTGTCTGAGAGCAACTAATTGATTCATGCTCTTTTTTATACTGATCTTCATCTTGCATTTCATCTAGGACGTCACTCTCCTTTTTCAGCACCATCAGGTCTAGGGCAATAAGAGACCAAAACAAGTTAACCCCCGTTTAAAAAGAACAGTAGAACAGAATGTAAAAATGGCCCAAATCTGCCATTTATCCTGGAGAGTCACAGTCCTGCAGAGTTTAGCTCCAACACACCTACTAATTTTAACCTTGAAGACACTGATTCAGTCAGAATTGGAGCTAAACTCTACAGGACTGTGGCCCTCCAGGAACTGAGTTTGACATATCTAGTCTAAAACATTAGAAAAATATTGTCTTCTCAATTATGTTCATTTTTGGCTAGAAACTGTATTTGTTAACAGTATCAGGCAGGGTTTAAACCCCATTGTAACACGGAAAGTTCTCTCTTTCTTCGACCACAACATTCTCTTGGATGAAGTAAAACACTGGGCAGAAAATGTGTCCATTGAAAAGAAAAGCTCTGACTGATGAAATTCCCTAGGGCTGGGCAGTTTAATGGTATAGGCCAGCAGTTCTTAACCTTAGAGTCGCAACCCCCCCGGACTGCTGATTAGACAGAAAATATGACGGAATGTGGCTTCACTCAAGCCAGAGATCAGGGGCATTGCCAACCAATTTGCGGCGAGGTGTTAGCAAAGGTGAGTCTTAAACTTTCCAAAATGCTAAGACACTTGACAACTTCTACACACTATTTTCCTGTTTAATACTATAAAGCTGCTTTGACACAATCTGTATTGTAAAAAAAACAAAAAAAAACAAAACACTATATAAATAACGGTGACTTGAATTGACTTGACAACTAAACACAAATCACTGCAGCCAAAACCACTGGAGTTTTTCCAGGAAAAAGTAGGAGATAACTTACATGGTCAAAAATCGCTGCTACAGAAAGCCTCTACGGTGAATGAGAGAGCTCTTTACACCTCGTTCATATCTCTCATTGGATTGCCAAAACTGGGAAACCACACAATTTAGGTGAGACTTTTTTCCATACCCTGCGCTTGGCAATGGATGTAAAAGAGCAGATAATCATGAAAATTAAAGTGCCCCTATTATGGGTTATGAAAGGTTCATATTTTGGTTTTGGAAGTCCCCAACAACAGGTTGACATGCATGCAAGGTCAAAAAAAACACTTTCGTTGTCTTAAAATATGCATTTATTTTTTCCTTTTTTGCTCACAACTCCCAAACGGTTCGTTCAACGATTCATTTTTCCAAACCCCTCTTTTGCGTGACGCTAATCTGCGGTGATTGATCTGATGACCCAGTCTGTTGTGATTGGTCTGCTGCGTGTAGCGCATGTCAATAACGGAACTCCCATCACCACTGAGCCCACAGCTCGCTGGTAAACACCCAAGCAGCCATGGTATATGCCTTAGCCCAATGCAGAAACGCATTGATAAAGCACTGCGGTTTGTACACCAACGTATTGCTCTATTCTTTATCAGAACTCCAAATAATAACAACGACAAACATTCACTATTCATCGACACATTTCTAGCCAGTTGCGAGCGAGCGAGCAGATATTGCTGTTAGCCGGTTAGACGGAGACCTACAAGCTTCGCGGAGCTAACACAACACACACACACAACTAAATACGTATTTTGCATGCTACAGTACAGAGTACGACAGCAACAGTTTTTGAAAGAATTACTCCACTTTCAGAATAAAAATTTCCTGATAATTTACTCACCCCCATGTTATCCAAGATGTTCATGTCTCCCTTTCTTCAGTCGCAAAGAATTTATCAGTCACAACTTATCTAGCGAAACCATCTGTAATTTAAAAAAAAAAAAAATAAAAAAAAAAAGTTTATACACTTTTTAACCACAAATGCTCGTCTTGTCTAGCTCTGCGAGGCGCATGCGTACTTTGTGTACAACGGTTCGAGACGGTATGTCTAAAAACTCCCAACACTCCAACTTCAAAATCGTACTACATCGTTGTTTTACCTTTTTTGTAAAGGGTGTTTGACCCTCCTTGCACGTTCACTTTGTAAACACTGGGTAGGTGCTTCTGCAGCGATGTAGGATGATTTTGAAGTTGGAGGAGAAAATGAGTTGGGAATTTTTAGACATACCCAAACTGTACCCTAACGGATTTACCCTCACAGTGCAGAGCACAGAGTCTTCTCCACAGGAATCCGCTACGGTGTTTGAGGGAGGGGAGGTTCAAGTTTTCCCGGGTCTGCGCGCGCAACAAGTGGGCAGGCATAAATATGCTAATGTTTCATGTTGACTTCCCCTTGAAAGAGCTAAAGATTCGTTTAAAAAACGACTCGTTTTCATGACTCAGAGTCGACTCTTTCTTTTGAAAGACAATAACTTTATACACAGTGCACTTTTAGATTTAAAACTTTGCAGGATGTTTTCATTCACTTAGAGCTGTGTTACACACTGCATGAAAGGTAATTTTCAAAAATCCATAATAGGGGCACTTTAAATCGAGTTCATTTTTTTCACAGATATTGTGGAGAAGTGCAGTTATTGGTTTGTTAGATTTGTTGAGTGAGTAGAAACACAGATGTTGTTTATATGTGACATTGTCATTGTTGTTCATGAAAAGGGGTCGCACTTGAAAAAAAGGTTAAAGAACCGCTGGTATATGCTATATTGTTACCGTGAAATAAACTGTCAACCGTAACAGATTTTTTATTCTGTATATAGTAGTGTTGTGAAAAGTACCGACTTTGTTACCAGTCGGTACTGCAATTTTAAAAACATCCATTTCCCACTAACGTTTGAGCGCTGTTGAGCAGATCCTTAACCACAGCTGATTGCTCAGTGTTCAGGAGCTCAACAGATATGACTGTGATTGGCTACAGTGATTGGCTACAGTGATCATCGCTTCACACTCTTCACCGAGCGCTCACACACAAGCACACGGGAGCGTTTGAAAGCTGCATTTATCAGTGCAGATCTGTCTATGTCCAGATATATTAGGGATCCGCTGACAGACACGGCTTTCAAATGCTCTCGTGTGAGCGTGACACGATGATTATTGTAGCAAATCACAGTCATATCTGTCCAGAGTGTGAACACTATGGCCAATCAACACTGTTTAAGAATCCGCTCAACAGCGCTCAAATGTTAGCGGGAAATTGGACGTTTTAAAAATTGCAGTACCGACTGTTACCGAAGTCTGTACTTTTGACAACACTAGCATATACCGCGAAATGTAAATCAGTGGGCGTGGTTAACATATGCAGAGTGTGTGAAACAGACGCTGCCCTTTGTCAAATAAACATGGAGAAAGACTAACGAACAGATCAGGAGGATCCACAAAGGAGCACGTAGGCTCACAACGGAGGAAGCGTTATGAATTAAGCTTACTTGACTACAACCGTTCACATCAATATCGTTACAAATTGAAATAATGTATCTATCTTTGAAATGTATTGGCATCTTTCCACCTCTTATGTTTACAGTTAATTTTTATATAAGAGAATCGCATTAAACGTGAATGCGCAGGTGGTTGTGTAGTAATGAACACTGCTTGTTTAAGCGAATGAACATAATCCTGTATCTGAGGCAAAATTAGTAAATATTGAGAATGCAACAGTGTGCATTATTTTTCTAAGTCCAAATGATCGGACACTGATCAGAACCAGCTGATAATAACCTCCTGTGATTCGATACGTCTCTCAACATGTTGCTCAAATTATCCGATCACATTTTAATGACGCAGAAGACTAGCGCACACACAGTGAGAGACGAATATGAAGCAGCGTGTCAGTAGCTATGTTTCCATCCAAAGATTCAAATTTAAATTATGCGCAAAACTGGAATATCGCATAAAACATATGCGAATAAAGCACCGTTTCCATCCAACGTGTCAAAGAGAACAAAATCGTCACTTCCTGGTAAACTGTGGCACTAAATATCACTAAGAATATAGGAGAAGCCATTGAATATAATAATTTGCATATATGATATAAATTACTTGCGCCTCAGAGAGAGCAGACGTAACACAATAAATGCTGTCACTGCGTTCTGAGGAGGATGCCAGCTGTTTGGGAACACAGTCGTGTAAGACAATTATACAGAAATACTTTGATGACAGACTTTGCTCAGGCTTTTCAGAGTGACTACAACAACTTATAGATGCTGTGAACGAGATCGGTCAGCTGATTAGTCAAGTTATCCCGTCTCAAAGCGCAAAGTCACATGACTTTTTTGATGTGCATGGAGGAATTTATTCGGTAAATGTGTTTCCATCGTAGTTTATGCGCATTTTTTCTTATCGGATAAAAAGTTTATCCTACTCAGTTGTGCGCATAATTTTTTTATGCGCATTTTCAGAATTTGTGCGCATCTTGGCGTTTCCATCCAGCGAATTTTTTTATGCGATAGTCCAAAATGCGCATAAAAATAGGTGGATGGAAACATAGCTAGTCATCACCAGGATGGAATCAAAAAATGGCACGGTTATAAGGTGTGTAGAATTTAAACTACTTAGTCAGCACCAACAATAGTCTAACTGATGTTCAGTTTGCATACTGCTGCTCTCCTTCTAGCCACTATTGAACACTTCCCTCTCTTGAATAAAGCTCCAGGTGAAAGGTTGCCAGTTTTCACAAAAAGAGCAAAACAAACTTCTTTAAAAATGCAGTATGGCAAAACTGCACCAGGGAACAAGCTTAAACAATATGCCTATAACTAATATTAATAATATCCTACAAAATTAAAAGGAAGTAAATATGCAAGTAAGAATTTACTACAAATATTTCACTATAAAATATTTATATATTAGAAACTGATTCAAGTAAAACAGTAACATGAGATTTAAAAATAATTTAGAAACATTAAAGTTTAATCACACCTACAAGTTGCATTTAACATCAGTCAGCTGGGGGCAGTTAATCTAAAAGTTGAGTGTTTTTACTAAAATAATGTCCAAAAAAAAAAAAGAAAAGAAAAATCAAACAAGATGAAGTACTTTTCATTTGTAAAGTATTTGAGTTTATTATAAAAAGCCCTTTTTTGTCAACAAAATAGATACATAATTACTACATCCTGATGAATATATCGTTACCATGAAATACAGTATCTCACAAAGTGAGTACACCCCTCACATTTCGGCAACTATTTTAGTATATCTTCTCAAGGGACAATACTATAGAAATGAAACTTGGATATATTTTAGAGTAGTCAATGTGCAACTTGTATAGCAGTAAAGATTTACTGTCCTCTGAAAATAATTCAACATACAGCCATTATTGTCAAAAAAGCTGGCAACAAAAGTGAGTACACCCTAAGTGATAACAGCTATATGTCGCTTAACCATGCAAAGTCACATGTCCTATTCATCATGTTCTTGTCTGCTTGACAGGACTATACAAATTTGTTTATCTTGTATTAGAGCAGTTAAAATTTGGTGCTTTGAGTACAATTCTCTCACACTGACCACTGGATGTTCAACATGGCACCTCATGGCAAAAAACTCTTGAGGATTTGAGAATTAGAATTGTTGTTCTACACAAAGATGGCCTAGGCTATAAGAAGTTCGGTAACACCCTGAAACTGAGTTACAGAACAGTGGCCAGTGTCACACAGAGGTTTTCTAAGACTGGTTCCACTCGGAACAGGCCTTGCAAGGGTCGATCAAAGAAGTTAGGTCCTCGTGCTGTGAATCAGATGCAGAAGCTGGCTTCAAAAAACAGACGCATGAGTGCTGCCAGCATTGCTTTAGAGGTTGCAGAAGTGGAAGGTCAGCTTGTCAGTGCTCACACCATACGCCACACACTGCAACAAGTCGGTTTGCATGACCATCGTTCCAGAAGGAAGCCTCTTCTGAAATTCGCTCACAAAAAAGCCTGCAAACAGTTTGCCGAAGATAACCTGTCCAAGAGCATGAATTTCTGGAACCATGTCCTGTGGTCTGATGAGTCTAAGATAAACTTGTTTGGCTCAGACGGTGTCCAGCATGTGTGGCGACACCCTGGTGAGGAGTACCAAGAAAATTGTGTCTTGCCTACAGTCAAACATGGTGGTAGCATCATGGTCTGGGGCTGCATGAGTGCTGCTGGTACTGAGGAGCTGTGGTTCATTGAGGGAAACATGGATGCCAACATGTACTGAGACATTCTGAAGCAGAGCATGATGCCCTCCCTTCAGAAACTGGGTTTTCCAACATGATAATGACCCCAAACACACGGCCAAGATGACAACTGCCTTGCTGAGGAAGCTGAAGGTGATGGAGTGGCCAAGTATGTCTCCAGACCTGAACCCTGTTGAGCACCTGTGGGGCATCCTCAAGTGGAAGGTGGAGAAGCACCAGGTGTCTAACATCCAGCAGCTCCGTAATGTCATTATGGAGGAGTGAAAGGGGATGCCAACAACAACCTGTGCAGCTCTGGTGAATTCCATGCCCAGGAGGATTAAAGCAGTGCTAGATAACAATGGTGCCCCTACAAAATATTGACACTTTGGACACAGTTTTGACATGTTCACTTAGGGTGTACTCATTTTTGTTGCTAGTTATTTGGACAATAATGGCTATATGTTGATATTTTTAGAGGACATTAAATTCGTGCTTCTATACAAGCTGCACATTGACTACTCTAAAATATATCCTAGGTTCATTTGTGTAGTATTGTCCCTTGAGAAGATATACTAAAATTGTTGTTGAAATGTGAGGGGTGTACTCACTTGTGAGATACTGTAAAAGGAGTCATACCGTGAAACAGAGTTTTGGTCGTAATGCCCACCCCTAGTGAACCCTTTATTACAGACCAATCCCAAATCAACTATTCAAGTCTAAAGCATTAGAAAAATAGTATTCTCTCAACTGTTTAGTTTTGGCCTTTTATGTCTTTATTATTAGGACAGTGTAGAGAAGAAAGGATACAACAGGGAGAAGCAAGAGGGACAGGAAGGCCAAAAGAACTTGAGCTGAGACTCAAACTGAGGTCGCCTGAGGCACAGCTGTACCACATGTGAGAGCTCTGCCAACTAAGCAACTACTCCAACACAACCATGTTCAATGCCATAAATGCAATTTACATTGTCATTTAGGAGACGCTTTTATCCAAAGCAACTTACAAATGAGGACATTTACACCGCAAAACTACAAATACATAAATGTTATATTAATGTTTTGAATAATTCTTTGAACATACAAGTAAGAAATGCTAGGAAAAATGCAATGATACTTTTAAATATGAAATCAAACTACCAGTAGATGGCGGCAAAAAAACTGTTTTAATTAGAGAGTCATTCATTCAACCAATTCATTCAAATGGCTGATTCATTCAGAAATGAGGCAAGTGATCATCTTTATGAATGGGTCACTGAATATTAACTCACTCGTTTTGTTCAAAAACATGAATCCATTTAGTAACGAAACACTGCTGTGTGTTGCTTGGAGACTAGGGATGGTAAGATTCACAGAGGTTCGCTGGGATTCACCGGGGTGTGTGTATATTTGAGTATTTTATAGTAAATAGTAGGGATCCAACAACACAGTTAGCCCATGGTTCAATACATATCAGGTTTTTTTTTTTTTTTTTTTTTTTTAAACCACGGATTTCTGTTTGGTTCTGATGGCTTGGCACATCAGAGCATTTTTTTTGCAATTTAAAATGCTATAAAAAAATACAGTACACTGCAGAAAAACAAAAATTATATTTCTACTTCAAATTTATTTTGAGAGAAGTATTATTTCTATGGATTGGCCATTATTTAGTGCTGCAACTGAATACAAGATAGAAACGCTTTGCCTTTGAATGATGAAATATTAAGACAATAAACACTCGACTGCAACAATGTAAGCTAGAGTTTATCTATGTTCTTAAAACCACCTTGGGTATTTTAATAAAAATTAAGTATATTTATAATCCATTGCTAATCTAAATAGCTTTTATTACAATATAGAATATGTATTTGTACCACATTCAGTGATAAGAAGCTACATAAAATCACAAAAGGAAGTTATTTCTAACATTACTTATGTTAGAATGATCTCATTTGTTGGACAGCAGGTTTAGAAACGCTTCTCGTTACAAGTCATTATAAGGGTAGGTGTTTGGCATGTGTTGCTTTTTCAAATGCACGTTATAAATGGGAGGAGTTTCCTCATCTCAACTCACGAACGCTAAGCCAGTTTGGAGAGAAATAAAACGCACTAAAAATTATTTAAATGCAAAAATAAAAAACCGCCCTGATAGGTGAAACTCTTCTTCTTTTTCTGTTACTTGATTTGAGTACTGCAGTGTCTCCAGGTTTTTGCGTAGTTTAAAGTGACAAATCGTACCAGCGTACTTTGAGGTCAAAATGCGTACCTGGTGTGCAAAATGCGTACAGATTGGCAGGTCTGACTTTGTGTCTTCTTCACTCACAATGAAGAA
The DNA here is from genome assembly GCA_039654775.1 of Spinibarbus caldwelli. Taxonomy (NCBI): domain Eukaryota; kingdom Metazoa; phylum Chordata; class Actinopteri; order Cypriniformes; family Cyprinidae; genus Spinibarbus; species Spinibarbus caldwelli. Next base: position 3,458,053 of record CM077219.1, on the reverse strand, counting down.
CTTCCAGGCCGACGACATGTTTACATGCATGTGAGCGTAAGTATGATGTCAAAATGGACCGGTTCAGAAAAAGCAAGATGTCACCAGCCCGATCATGTGAAAAATCAGCTGATTCCGGTCCATGGCCAGTCGATCGGTGCATAACTAATTAAAATGTATTTGTCATTGTGGCCATTAATTAGGTATAAGTAACAAACAGCTCTCACTCACAGCGTCATATACAAGCTAGTCTCAGTCTCTTTGTAAAAATCCACCTGCTACTAAAGATGAATTAAATTTGTTCCTCTGATTTACATTTTAGGTCCTCGTGAAGAATATCCCACGTGTGCTGCCACATGGAGTTTAGGAGTAGAAACACTCATCCTAGATATACTTCTGATGCTACATTTACAACTGAGGATTATAGAAGATGTGAAAGTCACAACAGATGATTTCTTTAGTGTGCAGTTTGTCTTGGATTTGAATTTTGTGATGCTCACAAATATTAACGGTTTGATTTAAACCTTTGATTATGTAGCAGTTTATTATAAAGTTACTGGCTGTTTTATTTACTCAAAGCTATTGAAGAACATGTAGTAACTATAGAAAGATGTGTCAGCGGGAGAAATTGGTTTTTTTTTTTCAGCTGGCAATACGCCAGCTGGTGCTTCTGACATCTGATTTAATTATTGCTTGATTTAGTGTATCCTTTTATTTACTGTTAATATGTTACAATGATACTACTATGTTTGTAAATTAGAGTAGGGTAAACGTACCAATTAAGCTCACCAAAATCTACATTGAGACATTTTTAGTGCACAAGTTATGTTAAAATAAAATATTAATCTCACACAAAAATATTTCATTTCATTTTAAATAAAAGCATTTCAATTAAGATATACATCATTAAATGCAAAGTCTGGCTGTGCTTAATGCGTACATGTTTGTACCCTTTAAGCACACCCCTGTTCTCATTAAGCTCACATCATGTTTTATTAAAAATTCTTGTTTATTTTAAACAACCTTTTTAAAGAATGATTGAAAAATGTTTTAAAGGTATAAAGTCAATCACAAAAAAAAAAAAAAAAACTAAAATCAAGCAACAAGACATTCAATTTGATCAGTTATATATTCATAATGAAGTGTCATTTAAGCACACTGCAACATCTAGACTAGTCCACGTTCAGCTAAATAACACGTACTCAAAAAATCAATTAAAATAAACCAATAAAACATTTCATTCATGGGGACGAACTCAGAAACTAGCCTCATTATGAAGCCTCTTATTAAATGGATGTCAACTTATCTATAGTCTCTTAAGGCTGGAATACACTACACGATTTTTGCCCCAATTTACAGTCTGGAGAAGTTGACGCTAGTTGCCAAAGATCAGAGCCAGTCTGCAGATGGGAAGTCGCGGCCTAATGGTTAGAGAGTCGGCCTCGTACCCTAAAGGTTGCGGGTTCGAGTCTCGGGCCGGCAGGAATTGTAGGTGGGGGGAGTGAGTGTACAGTGCTCTCTCCACCCTCAATACCACGACTGAGGTGCCCTTGAGCAAGGCACCGAACCCCCAACTGCTCCCCGGGCGCCGCAGCATAAAAATGGCTGCCCACTGCTCCGGGTGTGTGTTCACGGTGTGTGTGTGTTCACTGCTGTGTGTGTGCACTTTGGATGGGTTAATTGCAGAGCACAAATTCCGAGTATGGGTCACCATACTTGGCCACATGTCACTTCACTTTTTAAAAAAAAGAGTCGACTGATTCCATAGAAAATCTCATAGTGTATGATGGTCACAGATTCCGATTTTTTTTAGCTTCAGACTTTGATTCCATTTAGTCAGAGGAGATCAAACATGTTTGATATTTTCAGCCTATTTTTATAACACACGTTGTTTTCATTTGTCACGTTTCCTAGCAACAATGCACACATTTCTGTGTGAGTTTGTTGTGATCAGAAGGAATTTAAATTCTACTAGTGTGTGATCTTCAGTCGTTTAGTGTATGATGGCCAGTTTTCCTTTGTGACTATTTACAAAGTCAGTAAGTATATGATGCCTGGTGTTTTAAAAATCTGTTCAGATTTTAAAAGTCCTGTAGTTTATTCCAGCCTTTAGTTGTTTTTTTCCTGGACAGATGCGACAGGTTTCTGATGGCTCCTTTGTACGGACAACATGCCTCTTTCATCTTTGGGCATAAACTATAGTTACGTCTAGATTTTGTTATCTTTAAGCTGTTAAAATAAGTTATTAATCATTTAATTTAAAGTGACAACCATCAGTTAATATTTAAAGTCTGTTTATGAAGTATTTACATAGACGTTCAATGTGGAAGAGCTTAAAGAGAGCACACTGAGCTTAATGGGAGCAGCGACAATTTTTAATACATTTCATGTAATATTTATTAAAATGACAAGATTTTGCAAAATTAATGATCTAGGCCATGTATTAAGTTCATACAGATTTTAATATGAGCAACTATCATTAACAATATCTATGAAATTATACTTTTTCTTATTGATGTCACACTGAAGCTGTGTGATTTTCATAGTAGTGTACCCTTTAAGCTCACCTTACAATAATATGAAATCTTTAAAAATTACAGCAGTGTAAAGCCACGGACCAGCAATAAACTGTCAATTTGTAATATTATGGATTTAAAAGTACAAGTCAGTAATGCCTGTGAAGTAATATATTAGCGTAGCACACAATCTTATACAGCTAGTCACCTGTTGCTAAAACTCTCTTTTGGATCTAACTGTAATTATTTCCCACATCCAAGTTCCAGGTTATAATATGCAAAATCTGAACATTAATCTCTTAATTTTACAGTAAGTAGTGAAACTTACCCAAAATAAAGGCTTAAACATCTAAAAAAACACACATTTAAGGAGCTACTCTTTTGGTGAAAGTTTTCAGACAGCTTTCTAAACGGCCGTCAGACAGTGTGAACACAGAGACTCATATCTCAGTGTGAAATGATCTGATTGACTTGAAATTACAGACATCAAGTAGGATAATACATATTTTTTTCTTTTTATAATCTGATCTCAAAAATGGAAGTGTGCTTAATGGGTATGTTTACCCTAAGTGATTTGATCATCTCAATTCTGAGCGTGTGAATAATTTTAATTCCCTTCTACATGTGAAAAATGTAACAACATTCACTGCATTTCTTTACCAAACAAACAAGCGATAGATATTCTCAGCTGCACTTGATAGATTTGCGAATGAAAACCAACCTGTTTTTTCCTCAGTATCTTCTTGTTTCAGACTGAATACTTCTTCAATCCTCAAGTCTTCACTTTCTTGTTTAATAAACGCCATCTTTATAATAGTGTGTCACGTGGATCTCAGTTGCTTCATCAGGAGATTTTCTGTTTTTTGGACATCTGTCCTGTTTAAGATCAGAATAATTAACAAAAAAATAAATAAATAAATAAATAAAATAAATGCAAACTAAATCTCTGGGTGTATCTCAATCAGTCTAAATGATTTTAAATGACCTAATTAGCTAAAACTCTCATATTTAAGCATTTATGATTTAACGTTATTTTGGTTTGTATTGATTTGGTATGCATTGATTAATATTTTCATGAATTCATTTGCCATTGGTTTGTCATAGTTCTCATCACATATGTTTGTTTGTCGATCTTGTAGCATTTACATTGTTTTGACCAGAGTGTGTCATCAGCTGATTCGAGCGCTTCAAGTGAATCACTTTGTGATTCAGTTGGTTAAATTGACTCGGAGTTTCAAAAAGCTCCGTTTCCCTTCACTAATTGTCAGTGTCGAATTGCGTTAACGATAAACTGATTCACGATACAGGGCGCGACATGAGACGCACCACTTTTGTCTCATTCATGCGCAGATGAGCTTTACTCAGAAAAAAATAACGTTCGTTAATGTTAGATAAAACATTATACTGTCATACTCAATAAAAAGATTACTTTATAGTTATTATAAAAGGAGTAAAATAGACGGAACTGTTTGCATGGATTTAAAAACTTTAAATGCGGAAAGCCACAAACCTTTCTAGAGCCAAATCACAACAGGAGCGCGGCGCAGCCTTATGACGTCATGACGTCAGACCAAAATAAAAGCCAAAGTCAAGCGTGCTATTGTCTATAACCACAAAAGTGCATAGAAAGACAGGTGACCAGATTTCTGAAATGGAAACCGTGGACATGTCTTACTTGAGTGGTCAAAATATCACTGAAATATTTGTTATTAACGATGAATAAAAAACAGTACATTTTTGAATGTGTTCTAACTGTTGCTTATTCCATATAGCTGACTATATTAAACTAATATTTATTATATTCAGTGTTATTATTAGTCTGATTTTAAAATTTTAAAAATCACAGTATAAGAACAGTTAATAGTAACCACTGTAAATAGCAAGCAGTTCAAAACTATAACATTAGCCCCGGTTTCACAGACAAGGCCTAAGCCTAGTCCTAGACTAAAATGTAAGTCTGAGCTGTTTCAACTGAAAGAAGCTTACACTGATTGATTTTAAAATATATCAGTGCATTTGTTTTGTCTTAAGATGCACACCAGTAATGTTTTTTTCTAAGGCACAATTATAAAAATTACTTAAATGTCCTAAATGTCCCTGTCTGTTGTGCTGCTGAGAGGTTTGCGATTGTAGCTCCGCTTTTTTATTGAATCTTTACCTTACTTTCACTCTCTGTTGTTTAAAGTGATAATATATAACTTAATTCCCACCATATTTCTGGTATTATCTATCAAACTAATCTACTAATTTGATAGTTCGCTTTTAAAACCGCGAGTGCAGCGAGCGTGCAGCGCATTAGCCGGTTAGCTTGTTACTCGCGGTTCCATTCACGTTTCTATTCACGTTTCTATTCACGCCTATTATTGTTTTCTTTTTTCTCGCTCCGTTTTCATTTCTCTCTCGCTCCGTTTTTCACAAGTTCATCAAACAACAGTGGTAAGTGGTAAGTTAAGTTGGTATCATTCATCAATCACAGTGAGTAATGGCTTCTCCTTCTCTTGTTGTTTGCACTTCATGTCACATGTACAGTTTATCTCTCTCTGTTGGCGACGAGGGATTCACATGTGATAAATGCAGGGAAATAGTTAGGCTGACAGAGAAGATTTTAGAACTAGAGACACGCATCCAAACTTTAGTTGAGGACAGTAAGAATGTGAGGACTGTAGATACTGCTTTGGATGCGACTAGCTCAGGGACTTCTGTACATTGTTCAGTTCCGGTTGTGCCCGTGCAGCAGGGCAACTGGGTGACTATAAGGCGGCCTAGTCGCGGGTCAAAACACCACTCTTCCGTTCTGATCAGAACATCAAACAGGTTCTCCCCACTCGGTGACGCACCCACTGAGAAACCTGATGAAAGTGCTCTAGTAATTGGCGATTCTATTGTACAGAACGTGAAAATAGAGACACCAGCCACCATAGTCCAATGTTTACCGGGAGCCAGAGCGCCTGACATCTTGGCAAATTTAAAAGTGCTGGCTAATGCTAAACGTAAATTCAGTAAGATTGTTATCCACGTCGGCGCTAATGATGTTCGACTTCGCCAGTCGGAGATCACTAAAAATAATGTTAAAGAGGTGTGTGAACTTGCAAGTACGATGTCAGACACTGTAATATGCTCTGGTCCCCTCCCTGCTTACCGTGGTGATGAGATTCATAGCAGACTGTCGTCACTCAATGGCTGGATGTCTAAGTGGTGCCCGCAGAATAACGTAGGTTTCATAGACAATTGGAAGAGTTTTTGGGGCAGACCTGACCTGTTGAAAAGAGATGGTGTTCATCCCTCCTGGGGTGGTGCCGCTCTTCTCTCTAGAAATATGGCACATAGTATTAGAGTTCGTACTTGACTAACTAGGGCCCAGGTCAGGAAGCAGACAGACTGGCTAAACCGACCATCTGCTAGCCGCCTCACGTCACAGAAGTCAGTTAATTCTCAGCACATAGAGACTCCTTCACCTAGATATCACACTATAGAGACTGTGTCTGTTCCCCGTACTAGAAAATACAGAAAACGTCCAAACCAAAGTAATAGTAACAATTTAATTAATGTTCAACAAATAAAAAATGTTTACAATACAGAGAAACAATTGATAAAACTTGGCTTACAGAATATCAGGTCCCTTTCTACAAAAGCACTATTTGTAAATGATATGATCACTGACCATAAGCTAGATGTGCTTTGTTTGACAGGAACATGGCTAAAACCAGATGAATACATTACTTTAAATGAGTCTGCCCCCCAAGATAACTGCTATAAAAATGAGCCACGTCCAAAAGGTAAAGGGGGAGGTGTTGCTACAATTTATAGCAATATTCTCAGTATTTCTCAGAGGGCAGGCTTTAAGTATAACTCGTTTGAAGTTATGGTGCTGCGTATAACATTATCTAGAGAAACAAGTGTTAGTGATAAATCCCCTGTGATGTTTGTATTGGCTACTGTGTACAGGCCACCAGGGCACCACACAGACTTTATTAAAGAATTTTCTGATTTTCTATCTGAGTTAGTACTGGCTGGTGATTTTAATGGTGATTTTAATATCCATGTCGATAATGAAAAAGATGCATTAGGATCAGCATTCATAGACATTCTGAACTCTATTGGGGTTAGACAACATGTCTCAGGACCTACTCATTGTCAAAATCATACTCTAGATTTAATACTGTCACATGGAATTGATGTTAGTGGTGTTGAAATTCTGCAGCAAAGCGATGATATCTCAGATCATTATGTAGTCTTGTGTAAACTCCATATAGCTAAAACTGTAAATTCTACTCCTTGTTACAAGTATGGTAGAATCATCACTTCTACCACAAAAGACTGCTTTGTAAGTAATCTTCCTGATTTATCTCAATTCCTCAGCATATCCAACAGCGCAGAAACACTTGATGATGTAACAGAAACTATGGACTCTCTCTTTTCTAGCACTTTAGATACAGTTGCTCCTTTACGCTTAAGGAAGATCAAAGAAAACAGTTTGACTCCGTGGTATAATGAGCACACTCGCACCCTAAAGAGAGCAGCCCGAAAAATGGAGAGCAGCTGGAGGAAAACAAAACTAGAGCTATTTCGTATAGCTTGGCGGGAAAGTACCCTATCCTACAGAAAAGCATTAAAAACGGCTAGACCTGATTACTTTTCGTCTCTTCTAGAAGAAAACAAACATAACCCCCCGTATTTATTCAATACAGTCACTAAATTAACGAAAAATAAAGCATCAACAGGTGTTGGCATTTCCCAAGAGCACAGCTGTAATGACTTTATGAACTACTTTACTTCCAAGATCGATACTATCAGAGATAAAATTGTAACCATGCAGCCGTCAGCTACAGTATCGCATCAGATAGTGCACTATAGATCCCCTGAGGAACAATTCCACTCATTCTCTATTATAGGAGAGGAAGAATTGTATAAACTTGTTAAATCATCTAAACCAACAACATGTATGTTAGACCCTATTCCATCTAAACTACTAAAAGAGCTGCTTCCAGAAGTCATAGATCCTCTTTTGGCTATTATTAATTCATCATTGTCATTAGGATATGTCCCCAAAACCTTCAAATTGGCTGTTATTAAGCCTCTCATTAAAAAAACACAACTTGACCCCAAAGATCTAGTTGATTACAGACCGATCTCAAATCTCCCTTTTCTGTCAAAGATACTAGAAAAGGTAGTATCCTCACAATTATATTCCTTCTTAGAGAAAAATGGTATCTGTGAGAAATTCCAGTCAGGATTTAGACCGTATCATAGTACTGAGACTGCTCTCATTAGAGTTACAAATGACCTGCTTCTATCATCTGATCATGGTTGTATCTCTTTATTAGTTCTACTGGATCTTAGCGCTGCGTTCGACACTATCGACCACAACATTCTTTTGAATAGACTAGAAAACTTTGTTGGCATTAGTGGAAGTGCCTTAGCATGGTTCAAATCGTACTTATCTGACCGCCATCAGTTCGTAGCAGTAAATGAAGAGGTATCATATCGATCACAAGTGCAGTATAGAGTACCTCAAGGCTCAGTACTAGGGCCGTTACTTTTCACGCTTTACATGTTACCCTTGGGAGATATTATCAGGAGACATGGTGTTAGCTTTCACTGTTATGCTGATGATACTCAGCTCTATATTTCTTCACGGCCCGGTGAAACACACCAAATTGAGAAACTAACGGAATGTATAGTCGATATAAAAAACTGGATGATGAGTAACTTCTTACTGCTAAATTCTGAAAAAACAGAGGTGTTAATTATCGGACCTAAAAACCCCACATGTAATAACCTGGAACACTATCTAACACTTGACGGCTGCTCTGTCAATTCTTCTTCATCAGTTAGGAACCTAGGTGTGCTGTTTGATAGTAATCTTTCATTTGAAAGCCATGTTTCTAGTATCTGTAAAACTGCGTTTTTCCATCTCAAAAACATATCTAAATTGCGACCTATGCTCTCAACGTCAAATGCAGAAATGCTAATTCATGCGTTTATGACCTCAAGGTTAGACTATTGTAATGCTTTACTGGGTGGTTGTTCTGCACGCTTGATCAATAAACTACAGTTGGTCCAAAATGCAGCAGCTAGAGTCCTTACTAGAACCAGGAAGTATGACCATATTACCCCGGTTCTGTCAACACTGCACTGGCTCCCTATCAAACATCGGATAGATTTTAAAATCTTGTTAATTACTTATAAAGCCCTGAATGGCTTAGCTCCTCAGTACTTGAGCGAGCTCTTATCACATTATAGTCCTCCACGTCCGCTACGTTCTCAAAACTCTGGCCATTTGATAATACCTAGAATATCAAAATCGACTGCGGGCGGCAGATCCTTTTCCTATTTAGCGCCCAAACTCTGGAACAATCTACCTAACACTGTTCGGGAGGCAGACACACTCTGTCAGTTTAAATCTAGATTAAAGACACATTTCTTTAACCTGGCTTACACATAACACACTAATACACTTCTATTATTCAAATCCGTTAAAAGATTGTTAGGCTGCATTAATTAGATCAACCGGAACCAGGAACACTCCTCATAACACACGATGTACTCGTTACATCGTAAGAAGAATGGCATCTACGCTAATATTTGTCTGTTTCTTTATTATTCTGTTTCTCAGTCCGTGTCCGGATCAGATGGTGGATCAGCGCCGGGAGATGATGTCTGCGACCCTGACCGTCGGCGGAGGCCGGACACCTGGATGAGCCCCGGGGACATATCCCCAGTGAAGACCTCGACTTAAATACAATAAAACTTAAAATTAAACAAAATAACTATAATATAATAAAATACCTAACTACATAATACTATTATTGTTAGAAATTGCAACAATTTAAAAATAGAAATATAATACATTTATACATTTAAAATTTAATTAAAACAATAAGTAAAAAAATAAATAATAATATCCTGGCCAGAGGAGAACTGGCCCCCTGACTGAGCCTGGTTTCTCCCAAGGTTTTTTTTCTCCATTCTGTCACAGAGGGATTTTTGGTTCCTTGCCGCTGTCGCCTCTGGCTTGCTCAGTTGGGGACACTTAATTTCTAACGATTATCGTCAATTTGATTTCATAGATACTATTTAAACTAAACTGAGCTAGACAATGACATCTCTGAATTAGGGCTGCACGATATATCGCATGCGATAGTCTTGCGCATCTCATCAGTAAAGCCGGTTCTGTGATTACAAATAAATCTCTATCACCTGTTTTCAGATGGAGCGGCATTTAATACACAGAGCCATAGTTCACTGACAAGCTACGCAATATCACATTCACTATCGCATGCGATGCATCTGCGATTTTGAGCGCGAATTGCGTAGCTTGTCAGTGAACTATATCGTGCAGCCCTACTCTGAATTCAATAATGAAATGCCTTTAACTGAAAATTGAGTGTTTAATCTTATTATTATACATTACTGACACTCTATCCTCCAATTTGATACTGTTAAGTGCTTTGACACAATCTGTATTGTTAAAAGCGCTATATAAATAAAGGTGACTTGACTTGACTTGACTTAAGAGCGCCATCTCTGGCTCAACCTGGCAGAGATGGCACCGGCCACCGCTCCGCCATAGACTAAGCCCCAGTCTGCTTGTTGCCATGGGTGCCCTCCAGCGTACTCCAGAGCTGCTCCGCCCAGTGCCGAAGCAACACCTAGGCCGGCGTATTGAGCCTCTCGCAGGAGTGCAGCGCCCCCAGGTCTCAGTCAGCCCCAAGTCGTCTAAGAAGACAGCGAAGTGGCCCTGACACGGGCAAGCTGGAGTTGTAGGAAGCTGCTCTTTCTCAGGAGACAGCGAGGACAGCGCAGCTCCTTCTCACGGAGGAGGAGCGGGTGGAAAATCCTTCGTTCCCATTTTCTTTTGTTCCGCCGCTTTCCTCCAGGTTCTGAGGCCCGTGGGTTGACAGTGAGCGACGCGCCGCTTCCTCACCCTCACCCATGACGCTCCTCTTTGCCAGCAGCCAAGAGTTTGCAGTTGGTAGACGTGATGCCTCTCCAAGAAGCCTGGCCAGTCCCTCCGGGGACACAAGGAGTTCTGCTGTGATGAGTCAGGACACGATGCCTTCTGTGCCATCCAGCTTGACTCCCCTCCGCTGCACCACTGCGGGTACGTCGATTGTTCCTTTGGTGCCACTCACACAGAGTTTGGGGGCGAAGAGTGCCTTGTTTTCGGGCCGGCCTACTCTCATGTTGTCCTGAGACCCCAGCCTGGATACATGCCTAAGGTTCCCACCACTCCCTTCCGAGATCAGGTGGTGAACCTGCAAGCACTGCCCTCAAAGGAGGCAGATCCAGCCTTGGCGTTGCTGTGTCCCGTAAGAGCACTGCGCATTTACATGGACCGCACCATCCATCCCTGCATATCTTGAAAAGGTTCATACCATCTGCCAGAACAAAAAAAAAAAAAAAAAAAAAAAACGTGCAGAAATCAAATCAGTCACTGTTCAGCATCTGTGTGCTGCTCATGTAATAAAATCAGTTTTCGAAAAGGAGACATCTAATAAAGGCCTGAAAAACATTTGTTTTTGCCAGGCTGCAAAACACTGTAGCACTTGAAGTTGCCCTTGAAATTTTCAGGGCTTTTTACTTTATGATGTTTGCAAGACATGCCATGGAGAATGTGTCAAGCAATGTGTCAACATGTTTCTGCAGGACATCATCAAAGAAGAAACCATTCTTCAAAACATCACAGAAGAACAGGAGTAACTGTTGAAGAACTGGAACACTGATGACAATCCAACCGCCAGTGTTGGCAGTAACGCATTATATGTAACGTGAGTTACGTAATCAGATTACTTTTTTCAAATAACTAGTAAAGTAACACATTGCTTTTAAATTAACAAGAAAATATCTGAGTTACTTTATCAAATAAGTAACGCAAGTTACTTTGTTTTACTATTTATTCACTGACACCTTTAATGTCCCCGTATTGAGAGAAATTGCGATTAAGTGCAGAGGCAGAGGTATCTTCTTAAGCCTAAGGCTCATTAATTTCACTCTTGGTGTGAAAGGGCCTTTACAGTTGCCAAAAATATAACTTTTGGGATTTCTGTTGTTAAAAATAAATAAGCAAGCCCAGCCCAGGTGACAATAAGTAACACAAAAATAACAAATGCATTACTTCCCATAAAAAGTAACTAACGCAATTAGTTACTTTTTATGGAGTAACGCAATATTGTAATGCATAACTTTTAAAAGTAACTTTCCCCAACACTGCCCACCACAACAATTATCAGTAGTTTTCCATTCTCCAGACTTTTACAAAACATCCATGAAGAGATGTTGGTCATTCTGGATGAGAAGAAACAAGAAGAAAGTGATGACAATCCTTATCATTCACCAGATCTAATCACTTTCCTTTTGAACAACTACTTGACCATCTTCCCTCTTTGGAGTGGAGTACTCTTGAGGAATCTGAAAAGGCAGTCAGTCGACACCTCATTCAGTTAAAAGCTGCCAAACAAGTGACACATATTTCTACATTTAAAAATGGTTTGGTATAGTGAGAACTTCCATCATTTTGAAACGAAGGCATCTCAGACCAGTAGAGATTATATGAGTAATGTACACAGGACAATTTTTTAAAGAACGATTTTCCCCTTGATATCCTCATCCGACACAAAAAGCCATCCAAAAATGTGCATTTGCAGAAGAGAGCTAGTCTAAAAGGAAAGAGAAAAGACCCAAAGACAGTAGAAAATCCCACTTTTACAGTGTCCCACAGAAAATTTCAAAACCATCAAAAAGATTTCTACTGATCGTAATGATGTAGGTCAACCAGAAGATGTGCCTAAAGTTGTTTCTTAACAGGTCAATAAGTTGCAAGTTACAAGTTTACAAAATGTATAAAACAGCTTGAGCATACAATATATTAACAGCATCCAGTCATACAAGTAGTTCCAAAAGTGATACCCAAAATCCAAAAAGGCACCAGCAATCAAATACAAAAAGATGTGCACATGTCATGGGCTTCACGGGGAGCTTCAGTAACATGACCTTGAACTGAATGGGGCCTTTAACTAATTAAAAATGTCCGTGGAATTGCCCGATTCAAAATCAAGACATGGAGTTGCATCAGAGGACATGGTTTTCAGTGACAAATTGAATCAATTTCCTTCGCTTTTAGAAATATATGGATGAAAAAAAAATGTTATATTGTTTACTAAAATGCACATTTGCAAAATTATGCCTGAGGTATTTAACATTTTTATTGTTTTCTTTTTTATTTAAAAAAAGTTGTAATTTATTAAACAATGCTTGAGACAGGCACACCATAGGAGAATTTTGAGATTTGGTTCAAAGATTTAGAAAATCTAATAACAAAGCAGTTTTTTTATAACTACAAGTCCATGTAAGACAAAGAAATTTAACCATTAACTGCATTTTACATGATGACAATACTAATTATAATTATCTTTATCTTGTGTGACAGTAAAAATACAAAGCCATGTCAACCACCCATGTATGACATCTATATATGTCCATATAGAATCCACAAAAAATGTATTACTTATAAATAATAACATTGGTTGAATTAATTGCAAAAGCTGCACATCGCTGTTGTCTTGTCAGGATTTTGTCAGGATAGTGAAGAAAAACAGTCCAAATAAAGACTTTTCAAAACACAATAAAAGTCTGAAAAATTCAGACAAAACAATAAATTAAACAATGACTTTCTTCTTTCAGATGAACACAATCAGTTATTTTAACCCTCTATGGGATACCACCATTTCAAATGATGCTAAGAAAATTGCATTTAAAATACAATATTTTCAATATGTTCAACCAACAAAAATTTTATTTTAGTGATGTCAAATGACATCCCCTTCAACCAGTAAAATCAAAATTTATTAGCCATGTGCTTCACATTTTTGGTAACTAAGCAGTAAAGGAGAGATTAGCACATGTTAGGTCACATGCTCTCAAGGCTCCATAGTAAGCTCATTTTAGACTAGAAAATACATATAAATTCAAGTTATAAAAATATAATCGTACATCCAAATGTGTTTTCTAAAGTTTTTTTTTTTTTTGTCATTTTTAATGCACTTTTATAAAAACAATTCAACTACATAACTGACTAAGCCCTATTATGTGATTCATATTTTGTGTAGCTGACACTATTGACCATGTAGCAAATTAGCTCGAAAGGGGAATATTTGTAATTAATTATGACTGGTTATAATTAATAATAAATATTTAGATTAGATATTAGAATTAACTGTAGCAGAATCGATATTACAATTATTTGATCTGTCCGTCCACCTAGCAGACAATATAATTATTTATTAATTCTAGGAAAGATTATTTTCCTGGCCAAGGAACAATAGCCTTCCTACTTATACAGTACTAGCAGTAGTTTAGCATGTAGCAAGGAGCAACATTCATTGACTTCGAATTGTGAGCAGCACACAGAGACAATCAATTTGTGAATATAAGAGATTTAATAAATGTAACTATATCTAACATACAACTAAATTAAGCAAAAAACATACAGTGGGTACGGAAAGTATTCAGACCCCCTTAAATTTTTCACTCTTTGTTATATTGCAGCCATTTGCTAAAATCATTTAAGTTCATTTTTTTTCCTCATTAATGTACACACAGCACCCCATATTGACAGAAAAACACCGAATTGTTGACATTTTTGCAGATTTATTAAAAAAGAAAAACTGAAATATCATATAGTCCTAAGTATTCAGACACTCATATATTTAACTCAGGTGATGTCCATTTCTTCTGATCATCCTTGAGATGATCATTTGAGTCCAGCTATGTTTGATTATACTGACTGGACTTGATTAGGAAAGCCACACACCTGTCTATATAAGACCTTACAGCTCACAGTGCATATCAGCGCAAATCAGAATCATGAGGTCAAAGGAACTGCCTGAAGAGCTCAGAGACAGAATTGTGGCAAGGCACAGATCTGGCGAAGGTTACAAATAAAATTCTGCTGCACTTAAGGTTCCTAAGAGCACAGTGGCCTCCATAATCCTTAAATGGAAGACGTTTGGGACGACCAGAACCCTTCCTAGAGCTGGCCGTCCGGCCAAACTGAGCTATCGGGGGAGAAGAGCCTTGGTGAGAGGTAAAGAAGAACCCAAAGATCACTATGGCTGAGCTCCAGAGATGCAGTCGGGAGATGGGAGAAAGTTGTAGAAAGTCAACAATCACTGCAGCCCTCCACCAGTCGGGGCTTTATGGCAGAGTGGCCCGACGGAAGCCTCTCCTCAGTGCAAGACACATGAAAGCCCGCATGAAGGACTCCAAGATGGTGAGAAATAAGATTCTCTGGTCTGATGAGACCAAGATAGAACTTTTTGGCCTTAATTCTAAGCGGTATGTGTGGAGAAAACCAGGCACTGCTCATCACCTGTCCAATACAGTCCCAACAGTGAAGCATGGTGGTGGCAGCATCATGCTGTGGGGGTGTTTTTCAGCTGCAGGGACAGGACGACTGGTTGCAATCGACGGAAAGATGAATGCGGCCAAGTACAGGGATATCCTGGAGGAAAACCTTCTCCAGAGTGCTCAGGACCTCAGACTGGGCCGAAGGTTTACCTTCCAACAAGATAATGACCCTAAGCACACAGCTAAAATAACGAAGGAGTGGCTTCACAACTCCGTGACTGTTCTTGAATGGCCCAGCCAGAGCCCTGACTTAAACCCAATTGAGCATCTCTGGAGAGACCTAAAAATGGCTGTCCACCAACGTTTACCATCCAACCTGACAGAATTGGAGAGGATCTGCAAGGAGGAATGGCAGAGGATCCCCAAATCCAGGTGTGAAAAACTTGTTGCATCTTTCCCAAAAAGACTCATGGCTGTATTAGATCAAAAGGGTGCTTCTACTAAATACTGAGCAAAGGGTCTGAATACTTAGGACCATGTGATATTTCAGTTTTTCTTTTTTAATAAATCTGCAAAAATGTCAACAATTCTGTGTTTTTCTGTCAATATGGGGTGCTGTGTGTACATTAATGAGGAAAAAAAAAATGAACTTAAATGATTTTAGCAAATGGCTGCAATATAACAAAGAGTGAAAAATTTAAGGGGGTCTGAATACTTTCCGTACCCACTGTATATACAGAATGAAGGAAAGTAAGGAAGAGAGAGAGAAGAGCAAAAGAATGGCAGTATTTCACAACAATTAACCACAACCTAATGAGAATCGTCAGAGAATTAAAAAAAAAAATCACCTTAAACAGGGGCTCAAACTTAAAACACGCATTTAAATAGTTGTAAACGGTTACTTGCATTGGCTTTGCTGCTGAACAAGAGTCCTGATGTGATAGACGACGAATCCTTTAGGAGTGAGCTGAAGGTTTTTCCTCTGGTTCTTCTTGAAGAAAGGAAAGTCCACAGCGGATCGACAAAAGTTATTTGAAGGTAAAACTACCAGAAGGTTAAACTCAAGAGGAGAGCTTGGAGCGTGTCCATCTCAAGAAGAAGAGTTTCTGAGCATCAATTAGTCTGAGTTCGTAACTTTTGATAGTTCATAGGCGCACCCATTTTGTAGGTGGAGGGGCCAATCAGAGGCATGCCTTTTGAGCGGGAGAAACCTGTTTACGGCCCATTTGCATTTTTATTGCTAGTCTGGAAGTTGGTGCAGTTTTAATTCAGAACATAGTAAGAATTGTTTGATGCATTTCACGATCACATAGTGTACATCATTGTGTGAGAAATAAATAGAAGATCATTTTGATACCAACAAAGTAACCTCCAGATGATATTAAAGCAGAGATACACTCATATACTTGAATAAAGGCATTTAAAGTCTAACTAATACAAGTAAAGGGTTTTAACTAGGTTAATAGGGGAATATACATACAACACATGCATATAGCAGATACATTTATAACTGCTTAATTATGGCCTAAATAAAGAAAATCACTTTGTTTTTCTTACAAAAACAAAGTGATTTGCTTCAGAAGGCCTTTATTAACCCCCCTTGAGCCGTGCGGATTGATTTCATGATGGATGGAAGCACTTTTTTTGGCCATTCATTGCCATTATAAAGCTTGGAAGAGCTTGGATATATTTTTTTAAATAACTCCGATTGTGTTCGTTTGAAAGAAGATAGTCAAATACATCTAGAAAATGTAGGTGCTATTTTTTAGGTGGGTGTGTGTATGTGTGTGTGATGTGTATTAGAAATTGTGGAGACAGACAACTGGTCTGGTGCCTGGCACGGGGGTCATTCCCTCCTCTTTGGAATGTGTTTGAAGTTTGATAGGGACACCATAGAGGTGACCTGCTTAGCATCTTTTTGATAGTGGGGAAAAAACATCGGCAATTTAGCACCCATATAAATGTAAACGGTGAGGCCAGATTTGTAATTTATATGCAAATGTCAAAAGGGTCTCTTAAGGCATAAAGTGTAAACAGCCATCAATGATCCTAAGCAGACGCTACAACCAGCATTGGCAGGCAGTATAATAGCATTTAGGCATGTGTTTTAGGTTTATTTTTATGGTTCCTTGTAAGATTTTGGAAGATAGAGAGACAAATCTGTACTTATTTCATAAAGTATTGATGATAGTGATGTGAGTGCATCAGAAAATCAGGTTGTTGTAATAAAGTTGTTGAGAACCAAGGAGGATAGAAGCAATGAGGGTGAGGGCAGTGATGAAGAATACGTTGTTGTGGAAGTCAGGCATTTGGGTACATCATTGTACGCCAGTTTGAAAGCTGTGATCCATACAACAACCAGAGGTAAGGAAAGATGCCAATGTCTATTGGCTTTACTATACAGGCAGCAATGCTCCAATGATGACTGCACAAATCAACATTTACTTATGTGTGGGGTACACTGAAAAAGTAGAGTCTTGTTGACTTTCACTTGTGGTACGATAATTTATTTGAAATTCCAAGATGAAACATGTTAAAGTTGTTTTAATGCTTTTGAAACAGTAAGACATGAATTTCAGACAGTGAAATTGCATCTGAATTTGTGTCAAGTTTTAGAGATTTTCACGTGCAAGTTCCAAATCTAATATAGCAGCACAAGAAAAAAAAAAAAAAAGTTCATGAATTTTTTGAAACTAAGACCTTTTCACTTCTTTTCAGATAGTGAAAAAGCATTTGATTGTGTGTGAAGTTTCAGACAATTTGCCAAAAATAATTTACCCTAATGGGACATCAGTTATAAATGATGGATCCCTAAAAAAAAGTTCAAAGGTCAGATGAAGAAAACAAATTTTGGAAAATGATTTCCAAATGCCGCATCATGATGTCCTATGCCACGTCAGATACCCATTTTCCATAAGTCAACTGTCCACCGGAAGCTAGTAATTTCAGTTTTAAAAATTTATATTTTTCTTATAAAAACAAAGTGATTTGCTTCAGAAGGCCTTTATTAACCCCCCTTGAGCCGTGCGGATTGATTTCATGACGGATGGAAGCACTTTTTTTGGCCATTCATTGCCATTATAAAGCTTGGAAGAGCTTGGATATTTTTTTTTTAAATAACTCCGATTGTGTTCGTTTGAAAGAAGATAGTCAAATACATCTAGAACGGCTTTAGAATGAGTAAACCTAGGGATAATTTTCATTGGTCCTCACCACTGCATAATTTTCAATGGTCCTCACCATTGCATACTATAAAGGCATGGTGGTGCTCACTGAAATCAGTCACAAGCTGAATGACTACAAAAAATATACACTCATCAATCAGTTTTGGACAATACAGGAATTTCATTCTTTTACTCATTACAAACAATTAGCCCAACTTTGTATTCAATGGAAACAATTCTAACCTAATTAGTAGAACATGTATTTGTACACACAGGAATTTTAAGTTATCACAACAAATCTTTACCACCATCTTGGTGTTCAAAATTAAACACATTGGCCCATACTCTTTGTGGTGAAATGTTAATGAGTCAAACTGACATACAGTGGACATTGGAAGTTTCCTGGCAAGAAACTTGGTAAAATTCTCCAACTTGAATTCTTAAAGTTGGAGAACGTTTGAAAAGTTTGTTTTGGACCATCAAATGATGTTAAGTTGTTGGCATGTTGGTTGGTGTACAACATTTAAAAAAAAGCTGGTGGCGCTGTTTAATTATATGTTTAAGATATACAGTCATGCCATCAGAAACCCCTGGAGAAAAGACACTGTTCATTATTCACAAAATTCCAGTTTCTATTGTCTTGTGGCACCACATCACCAAAAAATAATGGGGTATTCTTTAAAGTGACATATTATGCCCCTTTTTACAATATGTAATATAATTCTCAGGGGTCCCCAGAATGTAACTGTGAAGTTTCAGCTCAAAATACCCCACAGCTCATTTATTATATAATTTTGAAAATGCCTATTTTGAGTGGAAACAGAAACACTCTATATGAGAGCATGTGTCTTTAAATGCAAATGAGCTGCTGCTCTCCACCCCCTTTTCCAGAAGAGAGCTGTGTCATTACAGCTGGTACCTGCTAAAAACATCATTTTGGTTCTGATTATCATGTTTATCGCGCTGAAATCATGCGTTTTAAATTTGTGATATACAGTTTTCTGAGAGCACACATCCGAAGCACATGGACAGAAAATGGCCATCACAGCATGTGAGTACTGTTCTCATTCACAAACAAGTTTACGTTAAAAACGCGCAAGTTACAAAAACAGTCGGTTATGTCTGTGAAGGTAAACAGCTGGGAAATAAATCGCATGTTAATTTTAGATCTGTGTGGCAGCAGCAATATACAGTAAATAAATCAATAAATCCACTGCTCTGTTGTCTCCTCTGAGGCTGCGACTGTAAACAGTGTTCTGTGCTCGTCTGTGCAGCCAAAGACAGAACAGTTAGCATGCTTTGCTCAAACTTTCATAATGGCATTAGAACTGGTACACAGTTGTCGCTTGCGAAATCAAAATGATGGCGCCATGGGTGGAAACTTACAGATTAAGGGGCGGTAATATTATAATGAGATCCCTTTGCAGCGTCACTAGGGGAGCGAGATCAGACGCGCTCGTTTTTTCAGAAGCTTGCAGAAAAAGGCTTACCAAAACAAAGTTACTGGGTTAATCTTTTTCACGTTTCCATGGTTGGTAGATGCACCGGGGACCTGATTATAGCACTTAAAACCTGGAAAAGTCAGATTTTCATGATATGTCACCTTTAACAAGACAGAGAGTTTGAATATAATTCAGACCCAAAATGTTGCTACTGAGTTACAAAAGATGATTTGCATTTAAAACAAATATGGCTAATTCAGTAATTTTGCTCTCAGCTCCTTAACTCTTGGTGACTCCTTGGTTTTCCCTACATCAACCATGTAGATTGTTGTCTGAATGAAAGTGTAAAAATGAAGGAGTGCCTCATCATATGCTAAATTAAAAACAAAGTGTGCTTTAAATAGCTCATCGAATGCACCGAGGGAAGTATCCGACTGACAGGGGATGAGATTCTTATCCAGAGCTATGTAGAAGCGCTCAGTCTGGTTGCGGTTCCTGCCAACAGCAAGGAGGTATGGCTGTCTTCCTTCTCGTTGCTGAAGATGTTGTTCAAGGCTGGTACGAGACTACAAAGAGACAGATGAAAAACATTCTACAAGATGCAGTCACATAATGAAAAGAAAAACAACAACTTAGGAACAGTAAATTCAGGAAGATTTAAATCAGTCACATTCGTAGTCTCATTACCTTCTGATACACCACAAGCCTGTTTATGGCATCTGATGCACTGATTTTTGAGACCTTCTTTCCAGGTGATGGTGGAAGTAGATGGAGCAGCAATAGCAATGTTGCCATGTCACTGTCCCAGTCTAAAATTCAGATATAATTGACAAGGACTTTATCCAGATAAAGTTTTTGTGAAGGCATCACTTATGCTTTGAGGCTACCAATTTAAAGGACTACGCAAATAAATGAAGTTGAAAAAATAACATCTTACCTGAACAATGTTCACTATCTCTCTGGTTATTTGCTGACAGAAGAAGTGAGCGCACAACAGCAGTTAAAGTCAAGCCTATGGCTTCTTCAATGATTTTTGCCTTAAAAGTGGTATCCCACATTTCAAGCAACTTCGACGATGTTTCAGGGCTGAAGAGTAGTGAGAAGTCTTGATTCACCTTTAATAAAAAAACATAAGAATTCAGAATATTGGCTATTACTCTTTGAATAAGCTGTTTGAAACTCCAAACTTACAAGTCCCTTAGTGTTTAGAAATGTAGGAAAGGTCTTGAGAATGTCTGTCGTCTTGTTTGGGTCATGAACAAGCCTATGCCTATAGTGAAAAGTCTCCCTCATTTTGAGTAAGATCTGTGCTTCATCTGTGGAATGAGTAAGAAAGGCAATTGCCTCTCTTAAAGTATCCTCATCCTGCTGCTCAGAGCTTGAACATCTGTTCCAAGAAGGTCCACTCAAACCAATCTCACTCCTTTTGGAGATGCTAGGCTTATTTCGCTTCTTGGCATTCCTCTGAACAGTCTTCAGTCGCCATGCAATGTATCCAGTCCCATTGTCTGCGTCATAAAAATGTTCCTATGGCATTTCAAAGAACATTATAAGGGTCATTATTCACAGGGGCAATCTAGACAGCTACAATATACAGTACAATATACAAGTTAAGGATACTCACATAGCCTTTTTTTGAAAATGGATCCTTTAGTGATGGGAAAAGTGTCACAACACCTAGAGCATACTTCTCCTTCTGGTTCCTTGTAGGAATTCTCCTTAAAAAGCAAAGACAGACTATACATAAGCAAAAACACAACAATCACATGTACAAACATGACAGCAGGTATACAAACAGCAGCAGGAATATTAGGGTGCTAAACCACAATGTCCGCCTAATAACATTGCAGTCATGAGGGGTTCGCCCTCCCTGTAGAAATATTGGATACAGGATACACAATCTATTACTCAAAATGTTCCTGAGGTCAGCCTCAATAGGCCGATTCCTACAGTGGATTTCCTTGAAGTCTGGCAAGCACTACACAATGTGTCTCAGTGGATTGTGAAAACAATTCGGAGAGTCAAATCAAGTCAGAGGACTGGTTTCTCACGATAGATAAAAAGGGTGGTTATTTCCGTATCTCCATTTTTCTGCAGCACAGGAAATTCCTGATGTCCGCTCCCGGGGGCAAAGCATACCAATACCAGTTCAGCCTAGCGTTAACCCCTTGCCCTTTCCCCATGGCGGCCTGCCTTCCACACACCATTAAGTGGTGGTTCTTTGGGAAAGCACCACCTTGTGATTCGTTTCCTTCATCATACTCCGAGGATGAGGCCCATGGCTCAGTCTAGAGTTCCAGTTTGGGACCTAGCTATAGTCTTGGAAGGGCTGTCCCTGGCACCCTTCAAGTCTGTGGATGCTGCATCTGCTAAGTGCATCACTTTTAAAATTACACTCTTGTTGGCAATCACTTTTATGAAGAGACTAGGAGATTTGCAGGCCTTGTCAGTTGCAGGCCTTGTCCTCCTGCTTGGAGTTGAAGGGTGAAAGCTATTCTTCACCCAAGACTGGGTTATTTATCTAAAGTACTCACTAATGTGACCCAGTCCAGGGTCCTTCAGGCCTTTCACCCTCCTCCTCATGGGTTGGCGGAACAAGAGAAGCTACACATTATATACCTTGTGAGGGCCCTTGAAGTTTATGTTGAGATGACCTCTACTTGTAGAAAGAATGACCAGATATGTTTTGGGTCCCCTAAGAAGGGCTGCTCAGCTAATCTATTAGTGGTTTGTAGAGGCAATTTCTATGGCTTATGAGGAGCACAATCTGCCTTTGCCTCTTCAAGTTGGTGCGCATTCCACACAGGGTGTGGCATCATCTAAGGCTTTATTTTCAGGGGCATCCCTCGAAGACATTTATGATGTGGCAGGTGGGTCCTCCCCGTATACTTCTATGAGACTTTTTTAGCCTGGACCTCCTAGTTACGGTGTCTCAGGTGCTCATGTCCCGAGTTGTGCCCAAGCAGCTTCACATTAAGACAGATATTTTGTCATTATGGCGTAGTGGGTATTTTGTTCCACAAAGTGTTGTCATACATACAACAACATACATACATCGTTGGGGTACGACTGTAACTCCTCTTCCCAATGCCATATTTCCTGTGTGCCTGGGAGCGGCTTGCTTCATCCTACCAGAAGCTAACTCTATTGTGATGCTGGCTTCACTTTGTAGCTTTTGTGTTACGCTGTCATGCCTATGAGTATTTAAGAGCAAATAAAAAGCAGTTTTACCCATGCATTTCCACCATATGTCCAACCAAAATGTTGACTAGGACTCGTCTCATTTCACTTGAAAGTGTATTTTTGGAACTGTATTCTGCAAGGACAGCATCTCCTCCACTTGTCTGCTTTAGGGCACTACGAACAATCTTCAAAAAACAAAAAAAAAACATGATACATCAAAATTTTACTAAATGTATTTAAAGTCCCCCTGTGGTGAAATTTTTTTATGTTGTTTATTTGTCTGTGTGGTGTTTTTAAACAAAACATGTGCCAAGCCATTTATCAACACCATTGCTGAGTATTTTCTCTTTAAAACTGTAGTCTCCCAGTGGCAGTCAAAGAAATGCGGTTTGAAACAGCCTTCGGTTTGCTACGTCACAAAATTCAATAACCAATCGCGTTAAGGGATCCTATCCTTAGCATATCATTAACTGTGCTGCAAAGCAGAGGGTCTAGTGAGAAGGCAGCCAGGTTAATCCGGTAACAGTTATACTTTTTCTGTAGATATTTAGCTAACTGTTAATATTTCCCTCTATTTTCACAATGTCATGTGCTGTTAGCGCTTATTTATTTGTATTTAGAACCGCTAACTTGAATAATAACCTGCGGCAACAGTGTTAAAGTATCCCGGAGTCAGACGCACCTCTCCCGCATTGACATCTGCACATCACACGGATATGATCGCGGGCGCGAACTGGAATCACAAACTTGGCCTCATTTGAGTCTTTAAGGCATTTTGAGGACACAACATCGTCAAGTAGGTAAATTTAACGAATGTTATAGTATCCACTGTAGTCCGCTAGTAAAAACATAGCTTTATCAGTCATTATCGGTGTACGAACCAGCACAAACAGAAAATGTTACCTCACGAAGTTAGTCATCCTTGCTTACGTTGAGCATACCAGCTTATTTCTGGTTCAAACATATATGACTTAATTAAAGAAATATTTCCACTTGCCATTGTATCGCATTTACTACGGTTCCAGGGCTCTCAAGTCTCACGCATTTCAACCAGTTCACACGCTCTCACGGCACACCTTGTATTTCTCACGCTGAGAAGGGATAACTTGTCCCGCTATATATACACAATTAAATAGACGAGGGAAGTTGACTGCCGAGTTCATAGCTCTCTCGACTCTCGAGTTATACAGAGTTAAATGCCACCTACCAGCCAATCAGAAATTAGGATGTTGTTGTTTCCGTTTAAATTACACGATTCTGCCGCAAGCACGTTCGTTACTAAGCAACATGGATGCGCGCGCACACGGAGTGTAAATTAAGAAGAGAAAGATCAGATGAATGCTGTAGGTAACCCCTTCATTTATTTTTTAGATTTTAAGATTCCTGGACGAAATCACTTGCCTGAGAAAAGATAGTGAGAGCTGATGTTGGGGAATATAGCCAAATTCGTGCTAAAGTATTATTGATACAGTCAAAAAACTCTCCAACTTGCAACCAGAAGCTTTAACTTAGCTTTGGCTTCCTGAAAGGAAAGTACTGGAGATGTTATACGAGTTTGTAAGTCTGTAAGTCTCAAATAAATTGTTTTATATATTTAAGAAAGTATCAAACATACAAAGAAATTTGGCCCCAAACATGCCAACTGAACAGCAGTGCTCAATGTACATACTGTACACACACAGTAGGATTACAGAACTTGTCTTGAGCATGTATGTCAAGCTGTGTGTGTGTGTGAGAGAGAGAGAGAGCGAGAAAGAAAGAAAGAGAGAGAGAGAGAACACATTTCAGATTATGAATGTTTTTTTTGTTTTTTTTTGTTGCTTGTTGCACATTTTGATGCCTTGATGAAGGGTAGGAGGCTCTGTGAAAAAAAAAAGCACTGTGGCTTCCCCACTCAAATTCAGATGCAGTGTGGTGGGTTTGAACAAAACCAAAACTAGAAATTGTTTGGCTCTGGATGGAATGCTATAATCTATTATATCATATTATATCATGATGGTGCTGTAATCCTACTGTATGTGTAGGTACACTGAGTACTGCTGTTCAGTTGGCTTGTTGGGGGCAAAATTTCTTTTTATTTTTGATATATTTGTATTTTAAAAACATAAATCTTTTTATTTTATTAGAATGAATTTGTCTTTCATCAGATTTACCAGATGTTATAATTTCTATTTGTGCTGGTCAATTATGAACAATAGGTAAAATTGAACTGCTAGCATAAACTTGGGTGCTGCAAATATTTGAGTTGCTCCTCCCCTTTGAGTGACTCCTCCCCTTTATGTGGCCCCTCCCCTAATCTCACTCCAAACTTTTGCTATAACTTGAGAGCCCTGCGGTTCAGTTAGTGGATCAGCAGGCCCTGGCTGGTGTGTGACTGAGTGAAGGCGGGGCTAATTTGCGTATTCATAGATCCGCGTATAGTAAATGAGGCGAGGGTGTAGAGTTACATTCAAACTATTTTAAGGCATGAGAAAAATATTTTCACAAGAAAAAAAAAACATTTAAATATGTCATTTTAATGATCAAAGATGAGTTTTAAAGGATCAAATTTTTGACTACAGGGGGACTTTAAAAAATAAAACGTACTACATTTAAATGAACAAGTAACCTCTTTTGCCTCAGCTGCTGCATCATCTGTCTTAGATTTCTTGTAAGGGCATTCTGGCATTTGGTCAAGTTCATATGATGAATGACTAAGTGACAAAATGTCAGTCCAAGAGCTGCTTGTTGCATCTGATAACATTTCTGAAACACAAGAACCTATTACAACATAAATAACAATTTATTTGTTACACATAAGGAATGCAAAGCCATACTGTACCTTCATTCTCTCTTCTAACAATAATGAGCGACATATCAGGTCTCGCATTGAGCAAATCTTGTAAAATGTCCTCGTCTATCTCAGTTTCAGTGTCATCATAAATTTGTAGATTTGTCTCAGGTGGTAGGCCAAACCTAAAGTGGACTAAACATAGACAGCATTTTATGTATGAAAAAGAAACAGCAAACAAACGAAGTTTAAAAAATAAATAAATAATAATAAAAACACCTTCATTAACAAAGTCTGCAAAAGTAAATCCATCCTGAAGTCTGATAAATTTCCTGGAGTCCTGATATCTAACTTTGATCAGCAGCATGTTTCAAATCTGAGAATGCAAAAAAAAAAAAATCATTAAAGACTATAAACATACATTGCATAAACCTGTCATTTAGATAGGTTTGCTAAAAATGACAACACAATTTGTAAATTTTCTAAAAGCCTTTATAGTTACATTACTTATGCATGATTTTTGGAAGATATTCCAACAATTGTGAAATTAAATTGAATGATTAAAGGTGCAGTATGTAAGAGTGCTTTTACACTAGCACTTTTGGTGCGCACCCGGGTTTGACTGACGTCAGAGTTCGGTATATATTTTTTAAATAAATGCAAACGTACCAAATCGTTGAAGCGAATCATTATTAATGGCGTATTATTTGATAAAAATGTGTGCTTGCGTGTACGTTTCACTCACTCATTTATTGATGAGCATGGCTGACGCACTTCAAGCAGAGAGCTGTATATCTCATTTCTTCTCACCTTCAGCATTCTTTAGAGCATTTGCAGTATATTCGCGGCAGATAGACGCAAGTGCCTTAAGTTACAAAGCTTTGGAAACAAAACCAACGGTTCAAAATCAAAAATATAAAAGTGAGGAGAGCAGCGCAATGCATTTTGTCGCCTTCTCTTGCGCTGTCGTTAAACAGCTGCTGGTTTGATGACGCAAACGAACTGTGGTTCAGACCCAAAAATCCAAGATGGCGGCGCGACCAGACGCAGCGGCTTCTCCAGATCCCAAAGATGGTGCTTTCATGTCTTTTAATGTCGTCTGTTCGTCTCCAAATACTGTCAATTTACCGCTAATTCATCGGGAGATCACTCCGGGATACATCTATGATCGCCAAAGCCTTTTGGATATCGACAACACATACAAACACAAACTTTCGCCGGCGGATACTGAGAAGCTACGAGGCCTTTGTTTACTGTTGGAGCCGGACCTCGAGACCGCGGCCTCGCCTACTGACGCTACCCGCACAAGGCGGCGTCGCAAGCGGTGTGAGAGAGGACGGAAGCGCGGCAAGCGCGGAGGTATACGAGCTAGGCTGAGGGCTAACCCCACAAGACCGGCTCTTCCAACACTCATGCTCTCAAATGTTCGCTCTCTGGAAAACAAACTGGACTTAATTCAACTCAGTCGATCTACACAGCATGAGGCAAGGGATTGTTGTGTGTTTGTTTTCACTGAAACATGGCTAAACGACAACATCCCGGACTCCGCCATTCAGTTGCATGGCCTAACCTGCTACCGAGCGGATAGAGATTCATCACTGTCTGGTAAGACTCGCGGGGGTGGCTTGTGTGTTTACATCAACAAAAAATGGTGTAACAATGCTGCGGTAGTATCTAAACACTGTTCATCACTGGTGGAGTTTATGGTTGTGAAGTGTCGACCGTTCTATCTGCCGCGGGAGTTCACGGCCATTGTTATTGTCGCGGTTTACATTCCTCCGTGTGCAAACGCTAAGGACGCGCTTCGTGAACTGTACAGCGCCATCAGCGAACAACAAACAAATAACCCCGACGGCTTTTTCATCATAGCCGGTGACTTCAACCACGCAAACTTAAAGTTTTGCCAAAGTTCTACCAACATGTGAACTTTGCAACAAGGGGAAACAACACACTGGACTTTGTTTACACAACAGTTAAGAACGCATACAAAGCCGAACCCCGCCCCCACCTCGGGTACTCGGACCACATCTCTGTTATGCTAATCCCAGCATATAGACCACTTCTCAAACTCACCAAACCGGTTCAAAAGCAGATCACAGTATGGCCAGACAATGCTACCTCTGCACTGCAGGACTGCTTCCAGGACACAGACTGGAACATGTTTAAAGAGGCAGCCACTTACAACAACCACACAGACCTACAGGAGTACACTGAAACTGTGACTGCTTACATCAAAAAGTGCACAGATGATGTGACAGTCACAAAGACCATCACCACACGCGCCAACCAGAAACCATGGATGACAGCAGAGGTTCGTGGGCTGCTAAAGACCAGAGATGAAGCTTTCAGATCAGGAGATAAAGCAGCCCTCAAAACAGCAAGAGCCAATCTGTCCCGCAGCATCAAAAATGCAAAACGGTCATATGCTCAAAAAATCAACAATCACTTCACAGACAGCAGAGACACACGGAGTCTGTGGCAAGCCATTCAGACCATCACAGACTACAAGCCCCCGCCACAGGCCTGTGATGATGACACATCCCTCCCAGATACACTCAACCACTTTTATTCACGGTTTGAAATGCAGAATGACACACCTGCACAAAAACTGCCCACACCTCCCAACGACCAGGCGCTCTGTCTGTTTCCAGCCGACGTAAGGAAGACCCTATCTAGGATTAACCCACGCAAGGCTGCGGGTCCCGACAACATACCTGGCCGTGTACTGAAAGACTGTGCTGTACAGCTGACAGATGTCCTAACAGATATCTTCAACACCTCGCTGAGCCAGGCAGTCGTCCCCACATGTCTCAAATCCACAACAATCATACCGGTACCAAAGAAATCACCTGTGTCCTGTCTAAATGACTACCGTCCCATAGCACTGACTCCAATCATAATGAAGTGCTTTGAGAGGTTAGTCATGCACAACATCAAAACCAGCCTCCCCAACACACTCGATCCGCTCCAGTTTGCATACCGTCCAAACCGCTCCACAGACGATGCAATTTCCTCCACCCTCCACCTGGCTCTTACCCACCTAGAAAATAAAGACTCTTATGTTAGAATGCTGTTCATTGACTTCAGCTCAGCATTCAACACAATAATCCCACAACAGCTCACAAATAAACTAAACCTACTGGGCCTTGACAATTCCCTCTGTAATTGGATTCTGGACTTTCTAACCGGAAGACCTCAGTCAGTCCGTGTCGGCCACAACACCTCCAGCACTACCACACTGAGCACAGGTGCCCCACAAGGCTGTGTGCTCAGCCCGCTGCTCTTCACGCTGCTGACCCACGACTGCACTGCCAAGTTCAGCTCCAACCACATCATCAAGTTCGCTGATGACACAACAGTGGTAGGTCTCATCAGCAACAACGATGAAACGCACTACAGAGAGGAAGTGGCACAGCTGGCTGAATGGTGTGGTGCAAACAACCTGTCCCTCAATGTGGAGAAGACAAAGGAGGTTGTGATGGACTTCAGGAGAAACTCCGCTGATCACCCCCCACTGACCATCGACAGCTCGCCTGTGGAGAGAGTCAGCAGCACTAAATTCCTGGGGGTGCACATCACAGAGGACCTCACCTGGACCACCAACACCATGTCACTCTCCAAGAAGGCACAACAGCGCCTACACTTCCTCCGCCGGCTGAAAAGAGCAAGTCTCCCTCCACCCATCCTCACCACTTTCTACAGGGGCACCATTGAGAGTGTGCTGACCAGCTGCATCACTGTCTGGTACGGGAACTGTACTGCAGCAGACCGCAAGACCCTCCAGCAGACAGTGAACACAGCTGCAAGGATCATCGGTGCCCCTCTCCCCTCCATCCTGGACATTTTCCTCAAACGATGCTCCAGCAAAGCCAACAGTATCGTAAAGGACTCCACACACCCCTCCTACAGTCTCTTCCAGCTCCTACCATCAGGTAGACGGTACCGGAGCATCAGAGCCCGCTCTGCCAGACTGCTCAACAGCTTTTTCCCCCAGGCTGTGAGAGCCCTGAACTCAAGTCACCCCGCCCCTCTCTGAAACCTCATACAAACCCCCTACCTCCTGAAACATGGACAATCTGGAACTTATGGAACTTTGTTTGTGCAATCGAAGAGTGCTACAGGTGAGTGGGCCTGTACAAACCACCTGTAGTAGCACACTCTCTTCCTCTATGCGCACTAGTCACTTTTCACACACACTGCTGTGTGCACACAAATCCCACAAAAAGACTCAGTAATATCAGTAATATATGTATGTTTACATGCTCATGCACTACAAATCATCCTGCACTGTTCCCCAGCCAGCTGCTTGAACTCACATTGTCTCTCTTTGCACATGTACAGTATTTATCTGAAGCGTTCGTATAGTTTGTATAGTTTGTATTTTTTAGTTTATGTATAGGTAAATTTTTTATATAGATAGTATATTTATAGTCAAAATCTATCAGTAGGATAGTTTGTGTATAGGTTTATATTGTTTTACTTCATTGCTGTATGCCTGTATTTATGTAGCACCGTGGTCCTGTGAGGCACGACATTTCGTTCCACTGTATGCCCCCGCATGTAGCGGAATGACAATAAAGCTCAACTCAACTCAACTCAACTCAACTCAAAAAATATAACATGAACAATTTTGCAATTTAAACAATATTACAAATTTATACAGAGTAATTTTTTCTCATTATATATTTATTCTCATGTGTAAACTATAGTAAATTATAGTATATTGTGTATATATAGTTGTGCTCATAAGTTCACATACCCCTTGCAGAATGTGCAAAATGTTAATAATTGAAACAAAATAAAAGGGATCATGAAAATTGCATGCTATTTTTTTTATTTAAGGCCCTTATTGGTTTAGCTCCTGCGTACCTAACTAGTCTTCTATCACGCTACAATCCATCACGCTCCCTAAGGTCACAAAACTCTGGACTCTTGGTCGTACCTAGGATAGCGAAGTCCACTAAAGGAGGTAGAGCTTTTTTGCATTTAGCTCCCAAACTCTGGAATAGGCTTCCTGATAACATTCAGGGTTCAGACACACTTGAGTTATATCTGATGAATTGCACATTATCATTCTTTTGCCTGGGTTGAACACATAATTTTTGCTTGATTGAAACAGCAGGTACGCTAATTGTGTCTCTATTTGCTTCTCTGTTTCTGCCATGTGGGATTGACATCCCGAGGTAACTAGGAACTGCACAAGCTTTAGTCTGGATCCAGCCCTTACAAAGACCTGAGATGACGAGCACCTGAGAAGCTATAAGTCTGATTGCTGTAAATAGTGTTTATTGTATGTTTGACTACGTGTCATTAAGTAACTGCATGATTTTTACTATACATTTCTGCCATATGGACATCAACTTGACAACTATTCACCACTGATAAGCTAGTACTAAATATAATGTAAAAATTAAATTTTTTTGTAAAGCTGCTTTGCAATGATTTGTATCAAGAAAAGCTCTATACAAATAAATTTGATTTGAATTTAGTACTGTCCTGAATAAGCTATTTCACAGATGTTTACATATACTCCACAAGCCAAAATAATAACTGAATTTTTAAAAATGACCCCATTCAAAAATTTACATATCTTTAGTATTAAGATTCAAATGTCATTTCCTGGATGATCCATGACTGTTTTTATATTATGTGATAGTTGTTCATGAGTCCCTTGTTGGTCCTGAGCAATTCAACTGCCTGCTGTTCCTCAGAAAAATCCTCCAGCTCCTGCACATTCTTTGGTTTTCCAGCATCTTCTGATTATTTCTGAACCTTTTCCAAAAGTGACTGTATGATTTTGAGATCCATATTTTCACACCGAGTACAACTGAGGAACTTATTCAGGACAGTGCTAAATAACAAATAACATGCAACTTTCATGATCCCTCTTATTTTGTTTCAGTTATTAACATTTTGCAGATTCTGCAAGTGGTATGTAAACTCAGGAGCACAACTGTATTACAGTATTTACAACACTTTGTTAATGAATGCTACTGCATACTGTAGATACTATGGTGAACTGATAAAGAGTAATACATACTGTAGTATATTTCAGTTTTTACTACAGTAAACTGTAGTGTATTGTAGTTTAATAACCCAATACTGTAGGTCTTATATGAGTATAGGGTAAAGTAATTTGTTTATATTACTATAGTTGTTATATTATCACAACAACCAAATTACCACAACAAATTAATTCAAGTACTTTACTACAGTATGGTTCAAAAACACTATGGTATTTACTATAGATTACTTTAGTATTTTTCAGAGTTGAATTACTTCTATTGCTCCAGATAAAACTGATTTTCCAGAATTACTGAGGCATGATGCAAAATAATTTAACTTGCAGGGACATATTGGCAAATGGATTAAGATACACGAACAAGTAGACTGATCCAAGGAAATGTTTCAGTGGGAATCTCTTGTGAAAGAACATTCCCTTCCTCTATAATAGCTGTTACTGTATATGTTAGCTTTAGCATTTGCCTGTTGTTGTGTGAGGAGATTAGTGTGTTTCTCCTACCAGTCTGGCAGCTCCTCTCTCTCTCTCTCTCTCTGGGTTTATTGGTGGGTTGCACCCAACTTGTCCAGGTGCATACCGCCACCTACTGTACCGGGGTGTGTAACATCAGGGCTTTAGGTACTTGAGTTTATTATAGAAGGAATAATAAAAAAAGAAAGAAAACCATAAACCATACGTAGCATAAGATTACAATATACTATTTATATTTTCCACTCTAGTCCTGTATCTTTAAGAAAAATACACAATGCTCGACTAATTTCCCTCGTTTTCTCACAAATCCCTAGAATCCCTTGCAAACTCCATTCTCTCTCCATCTCATACATTTTATCTCACAATATATTCCTCTCTGCGTTATATTTTTTACACCATATGATAACATGCTCAACATTTTCAGTGACATTACAAATGTCACATTTATCCGTTATGCACTTTTCTATTTTAAAGAGTGTTGATTTAAGTCCAGTATGACCTAGCCTAATTCTTGAGAAAAACACTTATTCCCTTCTATAATTTCCTTTAAAAGTCTTCATCTTTATTGAATTCTGTATATTATAGTAGTCTCCCTTTGCTATCTGTGTCCCACTTCATTTCAGCTTCACTCCTCTCCTCTATCCCTGCTGAAAAAAAAAAAAAAAAAATAGAACCCTGCCCAAAACACAATAGAAAATGTAATGGATTTAATGGTTATAATGGGAATTGTATTGGTCTTAATGGAAACTATAACAGTGTCTACTGGTATGTGATGGATTCTATTGGTGGGATGTTAAATCCTATTGGGAAAATGCCCAAAACACACTACAAAAAGGAATTTTGTAATGGTTTTACTGGAAAAAGCTAATGGTTCATAATGGTATTTTAATGGAAACCATTGGAATTTCTGTGATGGTTTCTATTGGGCTTCTATTGTTTTGTTTTGTTTAGCAGGAATAGTAGCTGTTATTCTTTGTTAGCATTAGCATTAACATTAACATGTCTGTTGTCGTGTGAGAAGGTTGTGTTTCCCACAATCTGTCTCCTCGTCTCTCTCCAGCTGCACCCCTCTCTTCTGTAGTAGCTGTTTTTCTTTGTCTATTAGCATGCTCTTTATAATTAGCATTAGCGTGTTTCTCACCCATCTAGCGGCTCCTCATCTCTCTCTCCAGCTGCACTCCTCTCCTTTATTGTAGCTATTGCTGTATGTTTGTCTGATAGCATTAGCATGTGTGCTGTAGTGTGAGGAGGTTCAAGTGTTTCTCATCTCATCTCTCTAGCAGCACTCCTCTCAGTGAGCTACTAAAATGTATTAATTTATGTATTTATTTATTTACTTTTTTTTTTTTTTGCAAATTCAAATTAACCCATGTGCTCCTATTAAGTTTATCAGGCAGGTTCATAAAAATTGTCTGCTTTCTGATAGTCTCCTAAAGTTGGTTTATCAATGTCATGCTTCATGAGAAAGCAAAACCGTTGTCTTGAGCTCATCTAGGGTGAGAATCACTGAAATTTTATAATAAAAAAAATGACTCTTTGCAAAGTTTAGCTTTTTTTATTTTTTATTTTTTTTATTTATTTATTTTTTTGTGTGTGTGTGTACTGAAGTATGTTGCTGCGTCCCAATGTGCCTACTTATACTACGCCCTTAAAGTATGTACTCTTTTGGTGAAGAAAAAGTACACACTTTTGAGTGTGTAGTAGAAGAGTAGGCAAGCTTTGGGACATACTATCACGTCACAACTGCGTCTTTAACTGAGCACTCTGTCGCACCTGTTACACGCACCCTGTCACTGTAAACTGGCCTGTCAATCATCTTGTCACAGTTAACATCCTCCACATTAATTTAATTTAACTTCGTATTGGAGAGAAAAGAAGTAGCTCATTGATCTTCCAGTCGCGGGTCTT
The DNA here is from genome assembly GCA_039654775.1 of Spinibarbus caldwelli. Classification (NCBI taxonomy): domain Eukaryota; kingdom Metazoa; phylum Chordata; class Actinopteri; order Cypriniformes; family Cyprinidae; genus Spinibarbus; species Spinibarbus caldwelli. The sequence goes on along the minus strand of CM077219.1, from coordinate 3,424,250 downwards.
TCATGCCGAGAACTCTGCTCATATTGTCTGTATAATGATGCATTTAAAAGTTAACGACCAAATGGAAGTAGTCCCTATCCTATGGCAAATGCCATCGTGATTTATGGCTTTGACCTTTCGTGACCTCATAATATTATTATTAATAATAATAATAATATCCATATGTGACCTTTGATCTCATAACGAGTTTCAGATGCGGAAATCGGGCAAGCGTGAAACTCCCATGTCATCCGGGGACGAGATATATTGTTGTCCGGTGGAAAACCAATGTTTTTGAAGATTTTTATGGTGTGTTTTTGAATTTTCCTCATAGGAGCATCTGTGGAGCGCGTCCACCTCCCATCAGAGGTGCGAGTGTCAGGTTGCGTTCCAAGGCGCGCTCCCTCTCTCTCTCTCCCCCTCTCTCTCTCCCTCCCCCTCTCTCTCTCCCTCCCTCTCTCTCTCTCCCTCCCTCTCTCTCTCTCTCTCTCTCTCTCTCTCTCCCCCTCTCTCTCCCTCTCTGTCTCTATGGGAATGTGAGAAAAACAATAATGATCAAGCAATATTAAAAAGTAAAGGCAATTAAGAGATCAGTTTTAAGACGCACACCTGCGCTCGCGCATATATTCTGTTGGTTGTATAAAAAGAATTTAAATAAAATAGGTAACATGACGACTATCAATGAGAAGGGGTAAAAAATGTTTAGCTTAACGAATAAAATGGTTAAAAAATATAAATTGGTTTACATTCTTCGCGGGGAATAGAGAATACACGCCTTCGTGCTATTCCAGTTGGTCTCAAATGAAAAGTTTACAAAATGGTCATGTTTAAACTATTTCTGTCTTTGTCTCTCTCCCTCTCTCTCGCTAAGCACTTTTTCGCACCAAGCTGTGTTGTGTGAAAGGATGGAGCCCTCCCGCTCCGGACATTTCGGTCCATTGTGTGAGAGAAAACTGATAAACTTTGCAAACATTTCAAATGAGATCTATGACCTTACCTTACTTTCACTCTCTGTTGTTTAAAGTGATAATATATAACTTAACTCCCACCATATTTCTGGTATTATCTATCAAACTAATCTAACTAATTTGATCGTTCGCTTTTAAAACCGCGAGTGCAGCGCGCGTATAGCGCGTTAGCCGGTTAGCTTGTTACTCGCGGTTCCATTCACGTTTCTATTCGCGCCTATTATTGTTTTCTTTTTTCTCGCTCCGTTTTTATTTCTCTCTCGCTCCGTTTTTCACAAGTTCATCAAACAACAGTGGTAAGTGGTAAGTTAAGTTGGTATCATTCATCAATCAAGGTGAGTAATGGCTTCTCCTTCTCTTGTTGTTTGCACTTCATGCCACATGTACAGTTTATCTCTCTCTGTCGGCGACGAGGGATTCAAATGTGATAAATGCAGGGAAATAGTTAGGCTGACAGAGAAGATTTTAGAACTAGAGACACGCATCCAAACTTTAGTTGAGGATAGTAAGAATGTGAGGGCTGTAGATACTGCTTTGGATGCGACTAGCTCAGGGACTCCTGTACATTGTTCGGTTCCGGTTGTGCCCGTGCAGCAGGGCAACTGGGTGACTGTGAGGCGGCATAGTCGTGGGTCAAAACACCGCTCTTCCGTTCCGATCAGAACATCAAACAGGTTCTCCCCACTCGGTGACGCACCCACTGAGAAACCTGATGAAAGTGCTCTAGTTATTGGCGATTCTATTGTACGGAACGTGAAAATAGAGACACCAGCCACCATAGTCCAATGTTTACCGGGAGCCAGAGCGCCTGACATCTTGGCAAATTTAAAAGTGCTGGCTAATGCTAAACGTAAATTCAGTAAGATTGTTATCCACGTCGGCGCTAATGATGTTCGACTTCGCCAGTCGGAGATCACTAAAAATAATGTTAAAGAGGTGTGTGAACTTGCAAGTACGATGTCAGACACTGTAATATGCTCTGGTCCCCTCCCTGCTTACCGTGGCGATGAGATTCATAGCAGACTGTCGTCACTCAATGGCTGGATGTCTAAGTGGTGCCCGCAGAATAACGTAAGTTTCATAGACAATTGGAAGAGTTTTTGGGGCAGACCTGACCTGTTGAAAAGAGATGGTGTTCATCCCTCCTGGGGTGGTGCCGCTCTTCTCTCTAGAAATATGGCACATAGTCTTAGAGTTCGTACTTGACTAACTAGGGCCCAGGTCAGGGAGCAGACAGACTGGATAAACCGACCGTCTGCTAGCCGCCTAACGTCACAGAAGTCAGTTAATTCTCAGCACATAGAGACTCCTTCACCTAGATATCACACTATAGAGACTGTGTCTGTTCCCCGTACTAGAAAATACAGAAAACGTCCAAACCAAAGTAATAGTAACAATTTAATTGATGTTCAACAAATAAAAAATGTTTACAATACAGACAAACAATTGATAAAACTTGGCTTACTGAATATCCGGTCCCTTTCTACAAAAGCACTATTTGTAAATGATATGATCACTGACCATAAGCTAGATATGCTTTGTTTGACAGAAACATGGCTAAAACCAGATGAATACATTACTTTAAATGAGTCTACCCCCCAAGATTACTGCTATAAAAATGAGCCACGTCCAAAAGGTAAAGGGGGAGGTGTTGCTACAATTTATAGCAATATTCTCAGTATTTCTCAGAGGGCAGGCTTTAAGTATAACTCGTTTGAAGTTATGGTGCTGCGTATAACATTATCTAGAGAAACACGTGTTAGTGATAAATCCCCTGTGATGTTTGTATTGGCTACTGTGTACAGGCCACCAGGGCACCACACAGACTTTATTAAAGAATTTTCAGATTTTCTATCTGAGTTAGTACTGGCTGCAGATAAAGTCTTAATTGTTGGTGATTTTAATATCCATGTCGATAATGAAAAAGATGCATTAGGATCAGCATTCATAGATATTCTGAACTCTATTGGGGTTAGACAACATGTTTCAGGACCTACTCATTGTCGAAATCATACTCTAGATTTAATACTGTCACATGGAATTGATGTTAGTGGTGTTGAAATTCTGCAGCAAAGCGATGATATCTCAGATCATTATCTAGTCTTGTGTAAACTCCATATAGCTAAAACTGTAAATTCTACTCCTTGTTACAAGTATGGTAGAATCATCACTTCTACCACAAAAGACTGCTTTGTAAGTAATCTTCCTGATTTATCTCAATTCCTCAGCATATCCAACAGCGCAGAAAAACTTGATGATGTAACAGAAACTATGGACTCTCTCTTTTCTAGCACTTTAGATACAGTTGCTCCTTTACGCTTAAGGAAGATCAAAGAAAACAGTTTGACTCCGTGGTATAATGAGCACACTCGCACCCTAAAGAGAGCAGCCCGGAAAATGGAGCGCAGCTGGAGGAAAACAAAACTAGAGGTATTTCGTATAGCTTGGCGGGAAAGTACCCTATCCTACAGAAAAGCATTAAAAACGGCTAGATCTGATTACTTTTCATCTCTTCTAGAAGAAAACAAACATAACCCCCGGTATTTATTCAATACAGTCACTAATTTAATGAAAAATAAAGCATCAACAGGTGTTGGCATTTCCCAAGAGCACAGCTGTAATGACTTTATGAACTACTTTACTTCCAAGATCGATACTATCAGAGATAAAATTGTAACCATGCAGCCGTCAGCTACAGTATCGCATCAGATAGTGCACTATAGATCCCCTGAGGAACAATTCCACTCATTCTCTATTATAGGAGAGGAAGAATTGTATAAACTTATTAAATCATCTAAACCAACAACATGTATGTTAGACCCTATTCCATCTAAACTACTAAAAGAGCTGCTTCCAGAAGTCATAGATCCTCTTTTGGCTATTATTAATTCATCATTGTCATTAGGATATGTCCCCAAAACCTTCAAATTGGCTGTTATTAAGCCTCTCATTAAAAAACCACAACTTGACCCCAAAGATCTAGTTAATTACAGACCGATCTCAAATCTCCCTTTTCTGTCAAAGATACTAGAAAAGGTAGTATCCTCACAATTATATTCCTTCTTAGAGAAAAATGGTATCTGTGAGGAATTCCAGTCAGGATTTAGACCGTATCATAGTACTGAGACTGCTCTCATTAGAGTTACAAATGACCTGCTTCTATCATCTGATCGTGGTTGTATCTCTTTATTAGTTCTACTGGATCTTAGCGCTGCATTCGACACTATCGACCACAACATTCTTTTGAATAGACTAGAAAACTTTGTTGGCATTAGTGGAAGTGCCTTAGCATGGTTCAAATCGTACTTATCTGACCGCCATCAGTTCGTAGCAGTAAATGAAGAGGTATCATATCGATCACAAGTGCAGTATGGAGTACCTCAAGGCTCAGTACTAGGGCCGTTACTTTTCACGCTTTACATGTTACCCTTGGGAGATATTATCAGGAGACATGGTGTTAGCTTTCACTGTTATGCTGATGATACTCAGCTCTATATTTCTTCACGGCCCAGTGAAACACACCAAATTGAGAAACTAACGGAATGTATAGTCGATATAAAAAACTGGATGACTAGTAACTTCTTACTGCTAAATTCTGAAAAAACAGAGGTGTTAATTATCGGACCTAAAAACCCCACATGTAATAACCTAGAACACTATCTAACACTTGACGGCTGCTCTGTCAATTCTTCTTCATCAGTTAGGAACCTAGGTGTGCTGTTTGATAGCAATCTTTCATTTGAAAGCCATGTTTCTAGTATCTGTAAAACTGCGTTTTTCCATCTCAAAAACATATCTAAATTGCGACCTATGCTCTCAACGTCAAATGCAGAAATGCTAATTCATGCGTTTATGACCTCAAGGTTAGACTATTGTAATGCTTTACTGGGTGGTTGTTCTGCACGCTTGATCAATAAACTACAGTTGGTCCAAAATGCAGCAGCTAGAGTCCTTACTAGAACCAGGAAGTATGACCATATTAGCCCGGTTCTGTCAACACTGCACTGGCTCCCTATCAAACATCGGATAGATTTTAAAATCTTGTTAATTACTTATAAAGCCCTGAATGGCTTAGCTCCTCAGTACTTGAGCGAGCTCTTATCACATTATAGTCCTCCACGTCTGCTGCGTTCTCAAAACTCTGGCCATTTGATAATACCTAGAATATCAAAATCGACTGCGGGCGGCAGATCCTTTTCCTATTTAGCGCCTAAACTCTGGAACAATCTACCTAACACTGTTCGGGAGGCAGACACACTCTGTCAGTTTAAATCTAGATTAAAGACACATTTCTTTAACCTGGCTTACACATAACACACTAATACACTTCTATTATTCAAATCCCTTAAAGGATTGTTAGGCTGCATTAATTAGATCAACCGGAACCGGGAACACTCCTCATAACACACGATGTACTCGTTACATCGTAAGAAGAATGGCATCTACGGTAATATTTGTCTGTTTCTTTATTATTCTGTTTCTCAGTCCGTGTCCGGATCAGATGGTGGATCGGCGCCGGGAGATGATGTCTGCGACCCTGATCGTCAGCGGAGGCCGGACACCTGGATGAGCCCCGGGGACATATCCCCAGTGAAGACCTCGACTTAAATACAATAGAACTTAAAATTAAACAAAATAACTATAAATATAATAAAATACCTAACTACATAAAACTATTATTGTTAGAAATTGCAACAATATAAAAATAGAAATATAATACATTTATACATTTAACATTTAATTAAAACAATAAGTAAAAAAAATAAATAATAATATCCTGGCCAGAGGAGAACTGGCCCCCCGACTGAGCCTGGTTTCTCCCAAGGTTTTTTTCTCCATTCTGTCACAGAGGGAGTTTTGGTTCCTTGCCGCTGTCGCCTCTGGCTTGCTCAGTTGGGGACACTTAATTTTTTACGATTAACGTCAATTTGATTTCATAGATACTATTTAAACTAAACTGAGCTAGACAATGACATCTCTGAATTCAATAATGAAATGCCTTTAACTGAAAATTGAGTGTTTAATCTTATTATTATACATTACTGACACTCTATCCTCCAATTTGATACTGTTAAGTGCTTTGACACAATCTGTATTGTTAAAAGCGCTATATAAATAAAGGTGACTTGACTTGACTTGACTTCAATGTTTAAATAAACAGAATCCCTATACACCCGTCGTCCGGTGATTCTTGTTTTAACTTATTTCACATCAAACCATTGTTTAAAAGTTTCTTATTTTATTCATCATCTTCAAAATTGTATTCCACCATACACGGTGTGATGAAACATGGAGAGGTTTTCATGCAGAGTAACATTTCGCCGACAATATCGCGGCACAATGGTTCGGTGGTTAATGCAGTGCGCCGCGCGGCGGCCGCGGATTCTTTAGCTAAACGGCCCTAAACCGTTTCCCATTCATTCTCAATGGTAGTGCTAAGCCACTACGGATGCAATATACTTTCGGCCGCTGGCGCTCTCGTGGCGCTCTTCCGTGTTTCGGCACCGCGGGAACTTTGAATTCGCAGAAGAAGAAAACAGCGGCGGTCTGCCTCGGTTGTTTAGTTCAACGCGTTCTCAAGCATCTCTCAAAGGTAAGATACTTTGTGACATCAGTTTACGTTTTGTTACCGTTAATGCTGAAATCACGTTAGTAAACTTTGTTCGTTTCCAAACTTTACCCTGTCGTGTTTTGTTTACTATAGTTTATAGTTTATCGTAGGTTGATTGTTTGCACGCCAAATTATGAATGAACATGGCTGTAATTTACGCTATTGTGTATTGTTTGTCACCATTAACACTTCATCTGTTGATTACAAGCTAAATTATGAATGAGCGTAACCATTTTTCTCATTTTTTTTAATGATATTACATGTATTCCACAGTTCAAAAATGTTTTCTGACCATGGTTTTACTGTAGTAACCATAATTTAGCCATGGTATTTTAGCAGTGGAGTCACAAAAATAAATTTACCATTGTTGTTACTGTATTGGCCATTATATTTACAGTACAGCCATGAAATTGTAAATGAATATCAATCTGCCAAGAACAGCAGGAGTACTATAGTATTATAGTGTGTGTGTGTGTGTGTGTGTGTGTGTGTGTGTGTGTGTGTGTGTGCCTGTTTTTCTATTCAGGTGTGGACTTAAACCTGAATACACACAGACTCATGGGGACTCGTGTCACGGTGGGGACCTAAATTGAGGTCCCCACGGGTAAAGAAGCTTATAAATCACACAGAATGAAGTTTTTTGAAAATCTAAAAATACAGAAAGTCTCCTGTGAGGGCTAAGTTTAGGTGTAGGGTTGGTGTAGGGCAATAGAATATACGGTCTGTACAGTAGAAAAACCATTACGCCTATGAATGTCCCCACAAGGATAGCAAACCAGACGTGTGTGTGTAATAGAATTATTGCTTTTTGTAATATTTCTATTGTGATGTTCTTGTAGAGACCACTGTGAAGTGAAGTGAAGTGACATGTGGCCAAGTATGGTGACCCATACTCGGAATTTGTGCCCTGCAATTAACCCATCCAAAGTGCACACACACAGCAGTGAACACACACACACCGTGAACACACACCCGGAGCAGTGGGCAGCCATTTTTATGCTGCGGCGCCCGGGGAGCAGTTGGGGGTTCGGTGCCTTGCTCAAGGGCACCTCAGTCGTGGTATTGAGGGTGGAGAGAGCACTGTACACTCACTCCCCCCACCTACAATTCCTGCCAGCCCGAGACTCGAACCCGCAACCTTTAGGGTACGAGGCCGACTCTCTAACCATTAGGCCACGACTTCCCACCTACACTACAATAGGTGTCTACACTGCTTGTGCCCTTGCTGTCATGTTTTCCTGGTACCCATGCAGATCCTCAGTCAGATACAGGTAAATATTTGACACATCAACTACATCGTGCACATAGGGTTTCTGCAGGTTTTTAAGTCTTAAAATGTCTTAATTTACCCTTACACAAATTAACACCTTAAGAAAGTTTTAAATCAGAGCAGAAAGTCTTAAACTCAGAAAATGTTGGATGCAAAGCAAAAAGTGAATGAATCTCCTCCTCTGTATTTTGTCTTGTTTTCCAATACAAGTATCAAACATCTTTCAATCAAGATATGTTTATTTCAGATGCAAATATTAATGAAGTAAATTAAATGAGTTTATTCTTAAAACAATAACAAATATCAGTCTATGAGCTATCAAAACTTCCCTTTAAATTAAGGTTACTTTTTTGCCAAATGGCAGATATTAGTTCTTGTTTTAATCACAAAATCACTTCAAACAAGACTTTGTATTTTATATCATTTTGTATCTCCAGTAAATGTATTTTATTTAAGAATCTTTAGGCATTTGCACTGGAAAACAAGACAAAAATACTGAGGAAGAACATCACTTTTTTGCAGCGTGATCTGAAGCTGCAGTAAAACTCATTATGTTTCTCTCCACACATTTGCGTTCTATAAAACATATTTTTTGTTTTTTCTCATTTGTTCCTCAAATTTGCTTTACTTGGTCTTAAAAATGTCTTAACCTTCATAAAACCTGCAGAAACTCTGTTTTCTTACACATTAAACTAAATATTCGACTTGTTGCAGACACCACTGGTACACTGCCTGTGCCCTCGTTTTCATATCATTGTTCCCATGTGGAGCCTCTATCAGAATTTTCAGAATGCAGAAATTAATTCATTTTTTCCCCCTCTGTGTAGGAAGTACATGTATGCCACCTCTGCCTCTGCTGGCCTCACCTGTGACCCCCTGAACCTGTGAAGCCTGGTGGCAGGGTGTTTGTACTGGACCACAAACGCAGAGCCCATTGACACCTTGCTTAATAAACACCGTGGGAAGAAGGACATCCTCAGGAGCATGCAGCAATGCTCCACAATTCCTCTACTGATCCAAACAGCATGCTCCATTCGACTACAAAACTGCGCATTTCACAGTATGTCAAGCACCTGGCCAAACTGCAGAACATCAGTTCTTCATTAAACTACTCCAGAGAAACGTCTTGAAAGCGGGTAGTAAAACAACCAGTGTGCCAGTGGTAACAATGAAGCCTGCAGATGTAAACCTACCAGCACCTGCCCTGACCACACTCCTAACTCATGAGAAAATTGTGTTATGGAGCGGCAGCAGCAACCTGAGCAGGAGAAGACTTGTCTTGCTTGTAGACAGCCAAAGATGGTTCCTCTATCCAATTTTTTCTTAATCAGCAAGGCCCTGTCAGGTACTTCTACTGTTCCACAAAGGTTTTTAATGCTTACACTGATTAAGGACTAATAAACCCCAGAGTTCTTTAAGAGTGAACTTGAGGACACAAAGAAACAGGTGGAGAAGAAAGGACAGCAAAAACGCAAAAGGCCTGAAATTGAACACCTTAGTCGCTTGTGCAAATTTTGTAAAATGGAACTGAAGCAGGGTCCAAAGAAGTCCTCGCATACACACAGGCTTTCCTGGCGTAGCAGGGAAATATGTTCATTGCCCTGCTAAAGTCTTTTCCATTTACCAACCTCAGGACATGCAGAAAGATGACCTGGAAAGAGTTTAATGAGTCTGCATTTTACGAGATGGAAAGACACAGATGTGTGGCAGAAAAAAAAGAAATAAGTGACATTTCTTGATCTTTTGCCCCTTAGTAATATTTAACTTATGTATATACTGTATATTTTGATTTGTTTATTTTTCAGTGTGAGACTGTAATATGTATATTTTGTCAGAATTCTATTTTTTTTATACTTTATTATTTTGGATCAGTATTTACTAATCTTAAAAAGTGCTTAAAGCATTTAATAAAAACAACTGAAAATTACAAATTGCTTCGCGAGTGCTGTGTTCTTTTTCATTGGACAAATATTTTACAGTTTCTATGGTTTTGGAAACACTTAATTGATTATTTAACTTAAGTGTGACTTAAATTATTCCATCACTTAATCAATTTTCATTTAGTACTGGAATATTACTTAGTTTGAGTTCAATTTAAATGCCTCTTATTTTCATTTCAAAAGCCATTTAATAGAGACCATTCATGTTTAATATAACCATTATTATAAAATTCATGTTTTCATATAACCATGTAATGTATACTATTATTGCTGTATTTCTTTTAATACTAATCATCTATTCATAATACACAAATTTAAAATACTTTGCAGCTATAATGTATTGTTAAATTTTACAAATTTGTTTTATAAAAAGCACAAAGCTGTGTGAAATAATGGTTTTAGACCTGCGTGAGTGGGATTCGAACCCCGGTCCAAATAAATGATAAAAAAATCTGATTGGCTGTGACATCATTTCCACTCTTTGGCCAGCTGTTGAAATGCTTCAATTTCATTGGCTATCACTGTGCTACAACTATCTGCGGCTGGCCGGTCATGGAGGGGTGCAGAAGCTTGTTTCGATCATGTATCGAACCCCAGTCCGGACTTCAAAATATTTTTAATTATATAGCTAAAATTGCCTCTATTTTAAATAATACTCAGCCTTTACTCTTTGAATTTAATGCTGGGTGTGTTTATTTCACAGACTTTCAGGTTCTGTTTATGTTTACCCATGTGCTAGTAATTTGGAAATTGATGATCCTTTTTCAGTTACAGAAGCTCTCTCACTCTCTCTCTCCCTCCCTCTCTGTCTCTCTCTCTCTCTGTCTCACACGCGCACACACACACACACACCACGTTTGCTTAGACATCTAAAATGGTGATATTACACAGAATCCTGATGTTTTTATCTACAGATACATGTTACAACCCATCACAGAAGGCTTTACATCTTAGAAAATAAATAATAATTCATGCACTTTATAAGTAATTTACTCATGGGCTCAATAAAATGTTCCCTCTCTCTCTCTGAGAGGACGCTTGCCCCCACACCGTAGGTTAAACAAGCACACAGACACATATTCAATCATCAGAGTCTTATTCTCGTCTTTTAAATGAATTTAATATAAATAAATGATGTGATCACACATGATATAAAACAAAGCAAAACACTGACACTAGTTTTAGGTAACAAAAATTTTGTAATGAGGAACCAGCAACGTCGAAATAAGTAAAGGGGGGAAAAATAAATATTTTAACAGGCAAACGGTGAGGGATATTGTGGGCCCAACATGTCCGGGCAAGCCATTGTCATGTTTGAAGGCCATAAACATTATTTATCAATGTTTTATGGCCATAGACATATTTAAATTCAATTCACGTTTATTTGTATAACTTTTTCACAAAACAAATTGTTGCAAAGCAGTTTCACAGAAAAGTAAAGTTTCTACATCATATTTACAAACTTTTATATTCATATTTACATTATTTTAATGAATTTTATACTGTATCATCCCCCTAAACCTACCCATCACAGTAAACTTTCTGCATTTTATATTTTCATAGACATCATTTCATATAATGTAAAAAGCTGTTATGATCATGGGACAATTATTTGAAGTATTACTACGCATTTGGTTTGTGGGGACACTCCATAGACATAATGATTTTTTAAATGTATTTATTCATTTATTTACTGTACAAACTGCACACCTACCCACCACACAAAAATTTCTGCCTATACATCCATTTTTGATAAAATATTGATTGCAAGCTATCTTAATTAATTAATTAATATCTAATTTTAATAATTAACTTTTATTCAATAAACTTAACATCAAAACAGATGCATCTTAGCATTATGTTTCTCATAGCTCAGAAGCTTTTCACTTCCTTATCCAATCCATCCAGCTCCTCTCTCTTTGATTCGTCATTAAATTTCGTGGGCAGCTGTATTAATAAACGCTGCAGCACCAAATCTTATGTATGCCATTTTATCTCGGCCACAGGTGAATGCCTTTGTATATTCTGAATCAGGAAACATTGCCTTAAAGTGTGCGGATGTCGTCGTTTGATTTGTATAATTGGTGTTGACTTATTGTGTGCAGAACCCACAACACTTTAGCTCTCAGAGTACCAGCTTGTGAAAAACTTTATGAAACACTTGGTTGAACAATGTGATTCAGTCCAATATTACCCGACAGTGATTCCAGCAGGACCTGTACAACTCCATTTGCACCATACTTTTTCGATTAACGGCATAGCATCGGTGCTTTTCCGAATTCATGTGGGACTCCACTGTTTTAATATCCATTGTTCCAAGGTTTTTTTGGCACATCTTGCAAGTCACCTCAAACTCGTTGCTTGCACCAGCTAACCATTCTCTATACTTTGCATCTTGGAGTCAAATCGCATTAAACTTACATTTGTCCATTTTGTCTCCTTCTCTCTTGCTTTTGTATGCAGGAGATGGTACTTAAGGTTGTTGTAAATACCGCAAATTGTCACGTGAACAAACAAATCCACAAACCAATAATAAAAAAAAGTCATATAACGCTAAATATTTTTAATTTTGTAAAGTATTAGATATGTTTAAGTCAAAGTGTCGATTTAAAACTGTAAGGTCCATCCGCTAGCCCAAAGAAAAGAATCCAGCAGCCTGGTCGAAGGTTCAATGCATATTCTGTCTTTTACTTGCGCTTCTGAATTTATCAAGATTTAGTTTAAATTTTAGTCTAGCTCCGTGTTCAATATGACTCCGATTTCAATTGATCATTAAATTTAGACAATATTTATAATTAAAAATTGATCACAGACATTGATTGTATGTTCATTTAGATATTTGATTATTCTGAAAATCCCATACTTTCAATTATTCGTTCATTAGGGACCAGGTATTGCATAGGAATTACACTTCGGCCGATTTTTTAGTGAATCCACGGACACAAACTCGTCAGTTCTGAACTTACTCAGAGAGTGCAGAGTGGTTATAATACCTTTAAGTGAACTGCGCCTGCATACTCATAATCAAAAAGTGTATTTTTTCCTATAACCACGAGAGCTACACCGTGTTAAGCCAGCGACAGTCAGAAATCCAAAGTCTCCTTCATGGTGCTCCCCATGGCTCATCCATTAGTGCTTTGGTGTGAGCTGTCCTGAACGCATATTTGCGGGAATACCACTACACGTTAATCTACTTGAAAAATTGATTTCAGAAGAGATCAGAATAAATCAAATATAACAATTTATTATTATTAGTCAGGTAAACGTGTCGTGCCAATTACATAATAAAACAATAAGAAGCCAATTCATAAATAAGAAAAAACATAACATCAGTTGTTCAAGGATGAATCTAAGAGTAAAAATGTATACCTGACTTCAAGAAAATACATAGAATGGAGCATATGAAACACACTCCACACTACGGGCTGATCTGGCTACAGAATCGCAATGACTGATTTGCAACTTACCCTTAAATACTACCAGAACAAAAGGCCCATAAACATTTATTCTCTGCCCCAAAACAGATTACATCTGCGTATGGGGGATGAGAAACCTCAGTAGGAGCTGTTCCCGTGCTCAAATGGTCACACCTGGGTGTAGAGCAATGTTTATCAGATTTTGAAAGGAGACTGCCCACAACAGAAGTACAGAGTTAACTGAAGTTTTCAATATTTCTCATAATACAAGTGACTACTTTGAAATTGAGACCATTTTACCAATCGCACAGAGACCTTTAAAATGATACCAAACATGAAAGGGAAAAAACAACATTGACAAAATATATTCTTGCTTTTTGGGGAAGAAGAGTGAGGGGGGAGAGTCAGAGGCAGGGGGAGAAGGGGGTCGTAAATGAACAAGGGGAGTGGTGCTGTTTGTTGTCTTTGGAGATCTCTTCTCCAGATTGGTTTTGTTGCATGGCATCTGTATGTTCATGAGTTTTGGCTTCATGAGGAGTTAATTTCATAAGGAAATAATTTCACTCCCTACAAATTTAAGACCTCTCAAAAGTAAAAATACGACTACTTTTTAAGACTTTTTATGGCCTTAAATATAAAAATTAAAATTTAATACTTTTTAAGGATCCGCAGATTCACTTTAGTAAACAATAAAATGTAAAAACAGTAAACATTGTCTAGAGTACTTGAATTTCTTTAATTCTCAGATGTACAGGTAGCCTTCTCATATACAGCGATCCGTAATTCTTCAGTCATATTGAAGGTGTCTTAATGCTGAGAAATTCAAATGTGAGTATAATTATGCATAAACTTACAAATTAATAGCAGTTTTTTTTATTTTTATTTTTTACTTTTTATTCATTCACAAATTGAAAACCATATACATCCACCAGATAGGGTTGGGCGATACCTCTTATTTTATTTTTGATCCGATACCGATATTTTCAAGCCCAGTATCGTTGCTATCGATACCGATACGTCTAAACTAAACTGATCTTTTAAATTATTAAAAGAATATAATCAGTAATTATACTCAATATTAGATTTTAAAGCCATGATTTTTATTTATTTATTTATTTTACATTTCATAGGCCTTTTTTTGTTTACACTGTCAGAAATAAAATATACTAAAATTGTATTTTAGCCATTTACTGGGGCAGTAATCTCAAAGATGCACCTATACCCCTAAAAGGGAGCATATTAGTACCATATAAGTATGCATGCTTTAAGGGTAGATAAGGTGTACTTTTGAGGGTACCTCAAGAAAAATAAACGTGTTACATAAGTACTAAAATGCATTATTATTATTATTATTATTATTATTATTTGTGGTTACTGCAGTTTTACTACTACAAATACTGTGGTAAACTGTGGTTACTGTAATAAAACCCTGGTTAATTTTTGTAAAAGGTTGCCAGGCTGTTGTACCCATAAAGGTGAAATTTTAGCATATTTTTTTTCTGTCAGATTTATTAACAGTAATTACAGAACATAACACAATCTATATGAACTTTCAACAACCAGTTTAAATAAATTTACTTGCACAAACCAGCCTATTTAAAATAAATATTACATGTACACAGAAGTTTGGGGTTATTAAGATTTTGTAATATTTTTTAAATAAGTCTCATGCTCACCAAGGCTGCACTTATTTGAATAAAAATACAGTAAAAACAGCAACATTGTGAAATAATTAAAAATACTTCCTATTTTAATATATTTTAAAATATATTTTAAAATGCAGCTGTGATCAAACCTGAATTTTCAGCATCATTACTCCAGTCTTCAGTGTTACATGATTCTTCAGAAATAATTCTAATATCTTTTAAAGCTGCTCTAGAAACATTTCTGATTATTGCTGCTTCATATTTGTGTGGAAACCGTGATGCATTTTTCAGAATTAATTTTTATATATAACGATGTAATAATGTGGCAATGGTTTCTTAAGATCTACTTATGCTTCTGATGCTTTTGGGAAACACAACTCTACTCGAACAAGCACTGTGACTGAGCCATGCATCAGCAGCGAACGCTGTCTGTGATTTATTGGTTCTGTCTTTCAACATTTGCGTGTTGCGATGAGCAGGAGAAATAGCTCTATCCAACACAATTATTCACTAATATAGTCTATTTTTCCACTTAGAAGCTTATTAAGTTTCTTGATAAATAAAATTAGTGGTTAAAAAAAAATACACTTTAGAATTGATATTTTTATATGAGGATCGATCCTTTCGATACAACATCAGTATCAAAAGTATCGATACTTTAGGATCGATCCGCCCATCCCTACCACCAGAGACAAACAAAAAACTTCATCATCCACACTTAAACTACTCATATCCTAAAATAATATACAACAAATACACTCCCAACATTCTTTTATATATTTAACTTTTTTTTTTGTTATTTTTTTTTTAAGTTGAACATTTTTGGACTTGTTATGCGTTTTATTTTGATAGGACATTAGAGAACTGACAGGAAAGCAAAGGGAAGAATGAGGGGAGTGGTATCGGCAAAGGACTTCGAGTTAGGATTCAAATTCAGGTGCCGGAGGTGCGGTTCCATTACAAGTCGACGTACTAACCACGAGGTTATCAGCACCGATGATCGATAGGACCATACAATAATAATCATAATAAATCTTCAAATAAACAACTTAATTCCATCAGTGCAGTCAAGTAATGAATTAATGCATAAGTTAATGAAACAATTATATTTTATTTAAAGACAACAACAGGAAACATGAATAAATGAGTAAAAGAATGAATAAAAGTAACCATGACAATAAATAAATACAAGTAAACAACACATTAAACAAAGCTTTATTCAAACATATTGTTCTGACAATCATGTATTTACAGGCGGTGAACCCCCAACCCTACCGCCATCTCAACACAGCTGAGCCAATTCTGCAGCTGACCACCGTGTCCACATTCACCTGTCTCTGCTGTCCATCACGACCCTCATTGCTGCTGTAAGACTGGAATCTGATCATGGATGGGAAAGGGACATCAAGGCTATCGTTGTCTGAGTGCACAGAGAGGATGAGGAAGACCATGATGATACCCCGAACCACACAATCTTGAACAAGAGTAGGAGAACATGTGCGGGACAATCTGGCTGTCGCTGTGTCTGCTCCAAACATTCATGTGCCTGCTCTCCATGAACACCACTACCTGTAAAATATTTACACAGAGTAAAACATTTTCTTATGTTCTTATGTTGTCAGCATTCAGAGCAAGGCTCTTTTCTCCAGGTTGCTCCAGGGGGATTGGGGTCCCTGTAATAAGAGCACTGTAAGTCACTTCAGATAAAAGTGTCTGCCAAATGCATAAATGTTAATGTGATTTTTGTAAATCCTTTTTTGTGTCTTTGGCACAAATGCTCAATAAAGCTGCTTATTTTTTTTAAAGTTTATTTCTTCAAATTACTACTATAATATAAATGCATACATGTATTTCATACAATTTCTATTTGGTGCTTTAAAAGGTTAGTTCACCCAAACATGTAAATTCAGTCATTATGACATTATTTGACGATGCTTTTGAAGCTTCTGAAAATCAGGTTTAATTGACTGATGTTGTATGAAAAGAAACCAGCAGAACAAACCTGACCAAAATCACATCCTCAGCATCTTTTGGTCTTTCTCTAGATGCTCTCATTGGCTTTGGGGTCAGTGACGATGAAGAGACCACAGCAATCCAGTCCAGATGAGGCGGTAAGGTCAGGTGGAGTGATGGAGCGTCTCATCCATGGCACTGGACCATTTCCTGTGGACTTCTCCATCCTCACTGCTCACACCTGCCTGCAGACATTTCAGATCCTACCAAGATGCACAAACACAATACAAAAGCAGTTATTTTATCAGCACAATGTCATTTGATTTCCGTATTAGAAGTAACAAAATGATCTTACTTTATATTTTTCATTTGAGGTTTTCCCATTTTTCCACAAATGCCACCGTCACCTGCTCTACCACAAAAGCTCTGCAGCAAATGCACAGAAATCAAGAATCAGAAAAGGGCTGTAATAACTGTTTGAAATTACAATAACACAACTTAAGATTTAAAAGATGTTTAAATTCATTTCAGTAGTATACTCATTGAAAGCCTTTGATGGCAGCATTGCTTCATCAGTCACTCTGCACTGGATAAACACACGTGTCTCATCTGTCCCTGTAACATCCAGACAAGATTCAGTCACCTCTGTGATTTATCTGCTCAATACTGCATTTACATGTTGAGGTAGTTGCTGATGTGTTAACTCGCTTTTTATCCAACATAAATGTTCCTCAATTTATCAATAGTACTAATAGACTAATAAAAGAGATACCTCATGTTTAGTTACTCTATGTAGATTTGTTTATGTTTATGTTTGTTTGTAGATTTGTTTATCATTACTTACATTCATCTAAAGCAGTGTTGACAACGAGTTCTACTATAAGAGCACACATACATCTCTCACTCAGATGTCTGTTCATGTTGTGATGTGCTCATCTGTAATTCTTAGAACATTTTCCTGTCACAAATCAAACAAAGGCATTTCATAACCATCTGTATATGGTTTATGTAAATTCACTTTGGAGATGTGCGTATGCTTACTGGAGTTCCCCTGTTTGAAAAATCACAAATACTGTAACGTTACTGTCTAGTGTCTTACACCTTCAGCAATTTAACAGTTTACTCTACAGTAGCTCAACAAATGCGATTTTAACACAAGTACTGGTGTTTTTGGTTTGTAATACTCACATTTGTAAACAGCCTCGTCGCTGTTCTCCATCACGTTTGATGATGATGTATCCTCTCGCGTGGGCTTCTGGGATAGAAAAGTATCCCTCGATCGGCACTTCGGAGTCTGGGCGGGACGCAGTAGGACATCCGGGGATTTCTCACCTACTCTTTTATGAATACTATGGTTTCAGACATACTACTCTTCTCACGTACCCATTTCGCCTACTATATAGTAGGTAAGTAGGCATATTCCAACACTTAAGTATACGTACGTCCGAATCTCGTGAAATAGTGCTCCATTCAGGTAAATCTCGCCTACTCTTTTGTGGATATTGGGATATTGTTGCATATATTTCATGCATACTTTTCCTTCGCCTACTACTAAATAGTATAGTATGGAAGTATGCGGTTTCGAATGCAGCCTGTGTTTTCCTCCTTGGTCGGGTCTACCAGAGATGTTCGTGTGTCATTCCTCGTTCCAAGTGTGGATTTACCCTGTGTGTTGGATTGAATTAAAGACTGTTTCGTTTATCCACTGCTCCTCCCTTCCTTCTGGCAGCGAAACGTGACACTGTTGAGAACACTATTTGACAGTCTGGTGAAGAGGACCTCTTCATCTGAAAAAGTTTTCAGTATAACTGATGAAAAAAAAAATTTTAAATAAAAATGTTAGGTCACTCTTTATTTTAAGGTCCAATTCTCGCTATTAATAAACCATTAAATACAAATTTTGCCTCAGTAAACTCCTAATTTGCTGCTTATTAATACTAAGGTAGTTGGTAGGTTTAACAATCAGGTAGGATTATGTATGGAATGTGCTAATAGTACTAATAAACAGCCAATATGTTAATAATAGGCATGCTAATAAGCAACTAGTTAATAGTGATAATTGGTCCCTATACTAAAGTGTTACCAAATTTTAATAGCCCATGTTTTTGTTATAAGCTGTTGTAGAAATTGTAAATATATGTAAGTAATATATATAAGGGAAACAAGTCAATTTAGCTCAAAGGAAATCATTTATGATTTTATAGGGAATTTGAACAGAATCACTGTTTCACGGCTGATCACTGAATCAGCAGCGAGTCACTGAACAAGCCGTTTTACATCAACTCTGCACTGGATATTAAAATCCAAAATATAGTGAACACACTATTAATAAGCACAGTAACAAGATCAGCAGATTAAGACATTAACTTGTAAGCACAAAACACAAGATACTTCTCTTTTCAATATAAATAAGACTTTATTTATATAAACTTAAGACATGTAAACTAATCTAATCTAACACATGAACACACACATTCACACGTTGCAGAAAGAGAGGAAAGGATGAGTTTACAGAATGAAAATGTGAAATCCCAAGTTTACAGCAATATGTGCAATTGCCTATAGACCTGAACCATCAATCATTTGACCCTCGCATTGAGTTTCTCAATGAGGCTAAAATTTATATTAAACTGCACCGACTCAGCAAAAGTCTGGAGGTTGTACTTGCTTGTGTTGCCTTAAGGGATTCCCTTGTGTCCTTGTCATCTTTGGAGAAAGGGGTTTCCCTAGGTTGCTGATTGGCTGAGTTCAGTGGTCTTTCGTAGTAAAGTCTTGGGCGTTGGCTCTTGATGCGGAGTTGGTCTGGTTGAAGTTTGGGGCGGGTGCAGTCGAAGCTGGACTTTGCGGCAAACTTAACGAAACTCTCACGGAAAGACAAGAAATTAAAGTAAAAGAATAAAAGAATGTAGAGACTAGGTAGTTTTTCTTCTCATTGTGTTGGCAGCTGGCATGTAGGCCAGAGCACGCTCAAAGAGCAGCGTCAAAACGCTGTAGCAAAAGAGAAGAGATCTGAGAAGCAGAGGAAGAGAGCCAAGAGAAGAGCTGTCCTGAGTATTTAAACTCGGTTTCTAGACCATCCTATCTGGACGTCTTGACCAATTAGAAATGATCTTGGCTCGTGGTGTTGTATGTTTCTCCTCCCCATTCATAAATCTAACATTTTATCTTATCAGTCATATGGTCCAAATTTTCCCGCTCTTACAGAGTACAATTTTGGACATGATTTCTCTAACAAGACTATGGTACATTTGACAAAGAATTGATTGGAAGAAACATTTAAAGCATGATTTTTCAAACTCATACATACCACACAAGGATATGAACTCTTAAACTATTCCCTAGTTATTAAAATACATACATAATATGTGATTAAAACATGATGGTTAATCGTGTGGGTTACATACATGATATGGGGTTATGCATAAACATAAGTCCTTTTAAGATGATTTTGGTGCATCTATATGTGAAAAGGCAGTTTCTGTACCGTTCTGTGAACATAAGGACATGTTCTCTGTGAAGACTAGAGAGGTTAAAAGGTCTCTTAAGGAATTTCAGTCTCCATCTTTGTCTTCTATGTGGAGAGCTGGGTTAACCCACCCAATGAAGTCTCTAGCTCGTGATTTCGATCACAGATTTACAAGTAACGGCCATCTCTTTGATCATCAGTTCTGATTACTTGCTCCAAATTTGATTGTCTCCTTCCTGAATTGGAATTATCAATAAATGTTCTTTTGTTTGAATGTTGCAAGCTGTTCTGTGAAAGAGGCTTGTTGGTTTGCTTTCTTCAGAGGGCTGGAGCTAGGAATCTGATTTATGACGAACATCCTGTTGCAGCCTTGGGATCCTCTCTAGAATTTCAGCTCCTCATGTTTCAATGTTCGGATCGAATCTTAACTTTGTCTGACTCATTTTGATCCTACATACCCCCCTTCGATCGGCGAGGTGTTTGGCTGAAGACATCGTCGAGCGCTGGAAAAACAGAGGCAGAAGAAGCAGACACAAACACAGCAAACAACAAGACAACATCTCCATGACAGTTACTGTACTGGTGCAGGACATCAGGTTATTCGGGTACAGGCGGTCATATTCAATTAGTCAATATAGTTTGGTAAACTGAATAGTTTTAGTTCAATTTTGGAAATTGTTGTTCTAATTTAGTTTAGTACGTTGACTCTTCAATCAAATTTTGTGATAAAATTTGTTTGTTTCTTCTAAATTGTCAATATAAGAATGTTCAACTTTAAATTTCTGGTGACATCATTTGTGGTAAAATGAATTGACCTATCGTGCGTGGAGCTCTCTGGCTTCCATTCGGTTTAGAGTGGCTTGCGGATATTAGGTGTGGTGAGTCAATCCTAATATCAGACCTTTGACCCTTGCAGGGTGTCTAGGTGTTTCACCTACTAAAGAAACGGGAAGGAAAAGGATAGGTAAAAGAAGAACAAATCAAAACCAAAGCTGCTGTGGGTTTTCCTAGCATGACTTGCAACTACTGTTGAGCTAGGATGTCATGTGCAGCTAGGGAGTCATGTACCTTAACTTAGTGTCAGGTGTTCTAACTATTGTGAGGATAGCTGCATGTTCCTTCATGGTGGTGTATGTAACTTTTTTATGCTAAAATTTGGATATTCTACCTGTGGGAAGAATATGTTGGTTGAATGTGTTATCAGTAGATGTGGTTACCTCTGGTTGTAGGTAATGTTGTGTGTGTTAGTGGTGTAGTGTAAGTGTGGTCAGCTCTGTTTCAGTCTGTGTTGTCTCCCCCCTTTTCGGGTATGTCAGTGAAGACGGGCTCTCTGCATCCTTGGCTTGGATGAGGGCGTGTCCATGATCTAATGGGGGTCAGTCCAGAAAGGCAGGAAGTTTTTTAGCAGACAGTCGGAGGTAGTTTGGCATGGCTGTGTGAAGCTGGGATGCAAACTTCGTCTCCTATGTTGCATTCCTCTTGTGCTTCCTTCTGGATGTGGCAGACTTTCTGACCTTCTGTGCTTTGGTGGTGGCTGTTGCACAGACAGGAATGTGGTTCTTGGAGTTGGAGTTAATTTAGCAGTTCGTTAGTGAGTGATGGGTGACTGAGGTGATGTTCTCTGGTACCTCAGAGTTTTCATCAACGGCTGGCCGTGAGACTTGCTTGTTCTGGGTGGTTGTTGAACAGGTGCTTGTCATCTCTGACATGGTGGTGTACCATGTGATCACCGGCCTTCCGTTCTGTTGCTGGTCACAGCGAGCATGACTCAATTTCGTGGTCATCCATGTTCAGCTTATCTTGAAGGAACTCTTTCAGTTGTCTCATGACTTGTTCCATGTGTTCTGACGGTAAGCTGTATTGTTCTGGAGCATACTCAGCACTTTGCATGTCTGAGTGATGCTGAGGTGGGTTTCGTTGTCGCTTACCCACACGAGTTGCTCTTGGATGAGTCAGGCGATTACCTTTGGATGTCTGGTTAGGTTTCCAGTTGTTCTTATCTTTTAGGTTTCTTGAGAAGCGTGGCTGGTCCCATGGATTTTTCCAGCGGTTGGGCTGATAGCTGTCATGGACATGGGGGTCACGTTCTCTGTGGTCTTGATGGAGGACTCTGGTGTCGTGATGCAACTGGGTGTCGTCCAGTGCAAGGCTTGAGTCTTTGGTGACAGAGTTCAAGAGTGTGGAGGTTTTGTTACCTTTCTTTGAGGCCATCTTCTGCTTGTTGTAGGCCTTCTGTGTTAGGTCGCGCAACTGTTGGATGGTCATGGAGCGTGGACAGGCCATGACGTCTAGATGGTGGCTGACTCCAGGGTGCACATTTCTTAGGAAGAGGCTTTTGAAGTTCACATCCTCTTCAAGGTCAGGTTCGTTGTGTGCACCAAAGTAGGCTTGTCGGAGTCGGTTGTAGTAAGCTTGTGGAGTCTCTTGTCGACTCTGTTTGGTTTCTAAGGCAGTTAACAGTCCATGTTCAGTCTCAGGGTCTTTAAACTCTTTAATCAGGACCTCACGAAGTAGCTGGTAGTCTGACTTCGTTTGACTGGGCTGTCGATCTAGGAAGTTTCGTACCTCGGAACTGGACGTGGCTCTAAGGAGGTATAACCTGTCTCTGTCAGTCACATGAGGTCTCATTTCTAGATAAAAGTCGATATCTTGCAGATGGGCCTGGATGGTGTGGCCCTCTGTGGAGTTCGGGTTGAACTTGCTGATGTTTCTAGACAGCTTGTCGAGGTCTGCGATGGTCATCCCATGTGCAGCTCCAAGGTCTGCTTGGATGGGTTGTTTTCTTTCGTTGACAGGAAAGAGTTCTGTGGCGAGGGCAGGTGAGGTTTTGGGTGGTGGCCCTTCGCTTCTTTCGTTGCGTACCAGTTCTTGGACGCAGGAATCTGCTCTGCTCAGCAGAGGTGAGGCTGAGAGATGTTTCTCTCGCCTTGGCTCTTGTTTCTGATCATAAGCATGTTTCAGTTCTTTTCTGACCATATAGAGCTCATCGTTGGTATCATCTAGTTGTTGGATCAGACCGTCCATTTCAGTTCCATACCTTTCAAGGTGGTCTTTTAAGGCACTGATTTCAGCATTCTTGTCGCTGATATCATTCTTGGCTTTCTCCAGAAGCTGTTCGGCATACTGGAGTCTGTTTACCAGGTCTTTCTGGGCAGCCTTTGCATGTTGTTGGTCGAGCTGAGCTGCTGTCAGGGCTGCTTGGAGCTCCTTAACTTGTTCCGTTGTTTCCCGCTCCCTCTCGTTGGGTGCTTTGAGTTGATCTTGAACTTTCACTTCCAGCTTGTCTATGCAGTGTTGAGCACATGTCAGTTCCTCT
Organism: Spinibarbus caldwelli; assembly: GCA_039654775.1. NCBI lineage: Eukaryota > Metazoa > Chordata > Actinopteri > Cypriniformes > Cyprinidae > Spinibarbus > Spinibarbus caldwelli. The sequence continues at coordinate 3,400,685 of CM077219.1, read as the reverse complement.
TGAAGGTGGGTGATGTGCTTGTCGCTCAGTTTCAGCTGGGTCATGAAGGCATAGCTTAGGGAGCTGGTGATTTTAACGAGCTCCTCGTGGTTGTTGTGGCTTGAATCTTGTGTCAGGAATCTTCTCAGCATTAGGATTATTATTAAAAATAATAACAGTTCAAACATCTTGGGGGTGAGGCTGTCTGTCGTGCCTCTCAGCCAAGTGTTCACATCTTCCCCTTGTGCAAAAGGGGTCTGCAGTCTGCGGCATGTTGGCACGCTAGGGAGAAGAGAGACTGACACAGATCTGTGTGGAGTAGAAGCCTATGGGTGGTGCGACAACTAAGTGTTGTGTCAGTGATTTTCAACCACTTAGTGTAATGTGGTGATGACTGTGTTGGTCTCAGGGTATCTAGGTAGACAAGAGATGTGAAGACTTCGTCACTCTAATGAGGAAGAGGGAAAAGAGAGAAACAGGTGAAAAACAAATTCAATTAAAAGAAAATTTCTTTTATTTTTTTTTCAAATGAGGTACTTGTTTTTTTGTTTTTTTTTCAACTAAATGTTGTTATCAAGGCAAACAATATTATTAAGTCTCTGTCATAGACAAAGGAATAATAATAATAATAATTCTGATATCTCTTTTCTTAGTCTGACAAGATTGACATCATACACCTTACAGTTGGACCGCTCACCAGGGAGGCTGCGGAGGCAACGATTGATCAAAACTTATCTCTATTAAAATTGATCTCAGCGTTGAATGAGATGTTAAAATTTGGTTTGCGTTTTCAAATGTAGGGAGGTTAGGAAGAACGAAAGAGAGTCAAATTCGTAAGGATGATTTGACTTTTTTTTTTTTGACAAGATTGTGTATCTCATTCACTTAGAATTGACTGATGGTTCTTACAGGTCCCTACAAATGTGAAAAGAGAAGAGGGAAGAAAATGGATAGAACAGGAGAGGAAGGAAAGAGATAGTAAGTTGAGTGGATCGGGTCCACTAGCAAGGGGTTATGCCCGACTACGAGTGGAGTGTTGTTTTCAGTTGCTACACAACTATCAACAAAAATAAATTTTGGGTGAAAGAGATTTGTCTCTCTAATTTATTTGAACTCGTAGTGAGGGATAACAATGTTTCCTATGAGCCTTGGGTGTGTGTTCCCGAGCTAGGATACACAGAAGAAAGGAAATGGGAAGACAAGGTAAAATTGAAAAGTAATAAATGGGCTAAATAAGCAAAATTAAATTAAATGAAGGAGGAAATCAGTATATAAAAATAGTAGTGACTAAGTGCATAACCAAAACAGGAAGAAAGAGGGGTAAAACGCAATAAAATAATGAGTGAGTATAAGTTTGAATAGAATCTATTGATATGAGTAATAAATAAATTAGATAGAATAAGTTTACTTAAACTTTCCAAGTTCAAGGCTTATTCGTACCTAAAATAATTAGACCCATAAGAGAATACTAGAAGTAATGATCATATGAAATGATCTGAGGGGAAATTTGAATGATTCCAAATAAATTTAATGTTTTAATTAAATTTTGAATTTGGCACAATTAATAATTGTGAACTCGTATTTCCCTTTCTAGTAAAATGCAAATAAGTGGTAAGAAGTGAGAAATTAGAGAAATAAGAAAGAGAAAGACCAACAAGTGTATTAGTTGATATGTTTAATAAGGTTAAACCACTTTAGCTTTTCATACACACTATTCAACCACTGCACTGTTAAATGCTAACTTTGAAGCTAATGGCTTTAGCATAGACTTCAACGTAAACACAACAGTTTCGTTAGCTTAGCATGGAGTTTGTTTACAATAGCATCGATGTACTGCGCGTGCGCAGTTCAGAGTTGCTCCGGAAGTAGGTTAAGACTTCCGTGTCACGATCGTAACTGTGGCAACCAAAACAAACTCTAGTGGACTAACATATGCATTGCAAGTACAGTTAAGCAGGTTACATGAAATGTCGGCGCATTTCAACACTGTACAAATAACAACACCGCTTTTAGTTGGTTCTGCGATGTGGCGCTTAAATTCTCAGTTCGTTCCGAGTTTGATTAAACTTTATTCAAATAGCAGTTTCGTGCTTCAGCTAAGGAAAACAGTGATCGGATCATAAAAGTGTACCAGTTTCTTCTGGACACAAACACAACAGGTTTTCTTCGCTGTTGGTTCACTTTACTTGATCAAGCTTTTAAAAACTCCCATTCAAATCCCTCTCGGAGATTTAATTCACTTTGTGAACAGTGTAACGTTACACAAACAGGCAAGTATTATTCTCTAATGTTTAAGCCAGGGGAGTCGAATAGCCTTTGATTTGGCAGTGGAACACGCACTGTCAATCAGACTAGGCTTTGATGAATAGATTGAGGAACACGCTCAAAACTATTCTTTATCCACCGATTTATTTCCCTTTTAACTATTTCAGTTTAGCTCCGTTCGGCTAACAGTAACTGAGATTCGAGAGTATAGCTATTTAATGATCTGGAACCCGCAGAACATCAATTCAGCTATAAAACAAGGTATTACAGAAAAGAGGAACACGCTCAATTTCAACCTTTTTGTACGATCTCAGATAACTTTAAGTTCACTTACTGCAGTTGAACAAAGAGTTGGACTCGAGTTACAGGCTTCTCTGCTTTCATTCAAACAGGGCGCGCGCAGCTGACGTCACACGCGCGCACTCACACACACTAGTCTCAGAAGCGTCTCAATAGAAAAAATTAAATAACTTGGTTTATGCTCACAATTTAGATTAATCTGCCCGCATTCTCCACCAATAATATGTAGAAATTGTAAATATATGTAAGTAATATATATAAGGGAAACAAGTCAATTTAGCTCAAAGGAAATCATTTATGATTTTATAGGGAATTTGAACAGAATCACTGTTTCACGGCTGATCACTGAATCAGCAGCGAGTCACTGAACGAGCCGTTTTACATCAACTCTGCACTGGATATTAAAATCCAAAATATAGTGAACACACTATTAATAAGCACAGTAACAAGATCGGCAGATTAAGACATTAACTTGTAAGCACAAAACACAAGATACTTCTCTTTTCAATATAAATAAGACTTTATTTATATAAACTTAAGACATGTAAACTAATCTAATCTAACACATGAACACACGCATTCACACATTCACACGTTGCAGAAAGAGAGGAAAGGATGAGTTTACAGAATGAAAATGTGAAATCCCAAGTTTACAGCAATATGTGCAATTGCCTATAGACCTGAACCATCAATCATTTGACCCTCGCATTGAGTTTCTCAATGAGGCTAAAATTTATATTAAACTGCACCGACTCAGCAAAAGTCTGGAGGTTGTACTTGCTTGTGTTGCCTTAAGGGATTCCCTTGTGTCCTTGTCATCTTTGGAGAAAGGGGTTTCCCTAGGTTGCTGATTGGCTGAGTTCAGTGGTCTTTCGTAGTAAAGTCTTGGGCGTTGGCTCTTGATGCGGAGTTGGTCTGGTTGAAGTTTGGGGCGGGTGCAGTCGAAGCTGGACTTTGCGGCAAACTTAACTTAACGAAACTCTCACGGAAAGACAAGAAATTAAAGTAAAAGAATAAAAGAATGTAGAGACTAGGTGGTTTTTCTTCTCATTGTGTTGGCAGCTGGCATGTAGGCCAGAGCACGCTCAAAGAGCAGCGTCAAAACGCTGTAGCAAAAGAGAAGAGATCTGAGAAGCAGAGGAAGAGAGCCAAGAGAAGAGCTGTCCTGAGTATTTAAACTCGGTTTCTAGACCATCCTATCTGGACGTCTTGACCAATTAGAAATGATCTTGGCTCGTGGTGTTGTATGTTTCTCCTCCCCATTCATAAATCTAACATTTTATCTTATCAGTCATATGGTCCAAATTTTCCCGCTCTTACAGAGTACAATTTTGGACATGATTTCTCTAACAAGACTATGGTACATTTGACAAAGAATTGATTGGAAGAAACATTTAAAGCATGATTTTTCAAACTCATACATACCACACAAGGATATGAACTCTTAAACTATTCCCTAGTTATTAATCGTGTGGGTTACATACATGATATGGGGTTATGCATAAACATAAGTCCTTTTAAGATGATTTTGGTGCATCTATATGTGAAAAGGCAGTTTCTGTACCGTTCTGTGAACATAAGGACATGTTCTCTGTGAAGACTAGAGAGGTTAAAAGGTCTCTTAAGGAATTTCAGTCTCCATCTTTGTCTTCTATGTGGAGAGCTGGGTTAACCCACCCAATGAAGTCTCTAGCTCGTGATTTCGATCACAGATTTACAAGTAACGGCCATCTCTTTGATCATCAGTTCTGATTACTTGCTCCAAATTTGATTGTCTCCTTCCTGAATTGGAATTATCAATAAATGTTCTTTTGTTTGAATGTTGCAAGCTGTTCTGTGAAAGAGGCTTGTTGGTTTGCTTTCTTCAGAGGGCTGGAGCTAGGAATCTGATTTATGACGAACATCCTGTTGCAGCCTTGGGATCCTCTCTGGAATTTCGGCTCCTCATGTTTCAATGTTCGGATCGAATCTTAACTTTGTCTGACTCATTTTGATCCTACACTGTCTTAGTTTCCCTCATGATGTTATATGACATAAAAATCATGAAAAATACTGAGGGGTGTTGTGATTCTTGTGACAATGGGAGTGTAGTTTCCTACATGGACTGCATGATCTTTGTGCAAGGAGTGGCTGACCTGGTTAATCTTTTTACAATAACGTTTTCACTTGAACTATTTCTAATCCCTTTCCAAAGGGAATGACATATGGAGAAAAGAGCAATAAATACATATCTGATCATAACCATACACAATTTTAAAAAATCTCAGTAAAACATAATATAGAATAATAAAACTTATTAAATAAATCAAAGAATGATGTCTGTGTGAAAGTATGATTCTGTTGTTATGGTTCAACATTAATACTAATGCAGGATAATACTAATTTGTTGCATATTTAGTTTAAAAACAATTTTAAAAATTTTTAACATTTACTTGTTATTGTTGTCTTCATGGTCCTCTAGTAAAACATTACATACAGATATACAAAGATAACCTGTATAACTACATGACTGAACATGACACTTCTGAACCCAAAAGAGATACACTGGTTTTTGGACCAATCGTAATTCCAGTTCCCAGGAATTTTGCCTCGAGCCCACCCAGACCAATAGATGCACCCGTGTCAACTCCAAGTCCCAGTTTTGCAGCAACTGGACCGGCTTTGGCTGAAACACTGCCAACTTCAGCACGGGCCATCATTCCAGCTCCAGTCACACTGGCTCCAACACCAGCCGAGGCGTTCAGGCCTTTGGCTTCTGCCTCTAGTACGCTCACTTCAGCAGCAGCATGACCCACTCCTGCTTCTGCATAGACTCCAGCCTTGGGAAGTCTGTGTCCTGGTTTGTCTTCGAAGCCTAATGCATATTTTCCACATTGAGCATATTTGCCCTTTGCACTGGTGTCTGCTGGTCTGTCAAATGTGTCAATGATGTTTATGGTGTCCAGTAAATCAACATTAACTGATGCAAGTTGGACATTTGGTTTTTTTGTAGTTTCCTTTTTGATTTTCCATGTTTCTTTTTTAAGTAATGAATTATTTATGTCACTGGAAACATTTAAATCGATGGGGTGTCGCCCTCCTTGTAGCCGTTTGGAATAAATTATATCAGATTCATCATCTGCAGATATGAGACAAATTAGTTGATTTAAATATCAAAAGAGACAGACATTCAGAAAATAACACAAACTTGAATTGAGTTTATTTTGTCGTAATGAAGATACAGATTTGCATGATTTTCAATATAACATAACAGTGTTGTTTCAAATCACAGACATCTATTCACCTAGATGGATAATAGTTTTGTGAATAATAAATGATTCAAAAACACATTTTATGATAGATGATGCAAATATGGTCTCTTATATGGACTTAACTTTTGAAATTGAACTATACATTTTTCTTTAAATTTACCTATTACTATTTACTTGTTTATTTCAGGCTTGATAAGGAAAAGCGTTTCTCTTTAGTTTTATGAAATAATGAAATGAAATGAAATGTAGCATTCTCAATGCTTATTCTATAATTAATAAATTAATTATTAATATTATAATTAAAATTCTCTCACCATGTTCATCATGTTCACGACGACTCCTTTCACTCATTGTGCCTGTATAATGACACAAGTTTGAAAATCCTTTTAGATTTTAATCCAGCAACACAGTCTCTCATCCGTTATATGAAGAACTGACATCTATCATGTGGTTTTGGGGAGGAGTCTTCGGTCATTAACCTTTCATTTTCTTCATGACTACAGATGGACCTGAACCTCACCTTAACACATTTATTGAATGGCGATATGATTTTCTTAAGTTGGACTTTTCATTTGAAAATACTCTCTGAATATCTGGTAAAGATTAGTTAACATTAAAAGTTATTGTGGACCCAGTAATCCAATGTACCAATTCAACCTATATTTCAAGGTAATAAAAAAAGAAAGAAAAAACGTATATACAGTTGCTTTGAGTGAAAAAGGCCAATGACAAGAACAGCTCTAAACTATAAAACTTTATGAAACAAAGATAAACATCCAATGACCCAAGTTCAAACTCCATGTGGTGAAGATAAAAAGCTGTTATCGCACTGGTCTTACAGAATCAAATGTTCTTCTTTATCTTCACAAAGGAAGTAGCATGACACGAGTAATTCGAGTGCGGAAAAAAACAGCTAAGAAATTTCACCTTAAATGTAAAGAAAAGCAATCAAGGAAGATTATTGAAGAAATACTTAATAAGAATTACTGCGTTAAGCTAATTGAGACTTGTTATAGCACTTGCATATCATTGCTCTTCTGTTGATTTTGATTGCTTCCATTGTCCTCATTTGTAAGTCGCTTTGGATAAAAGTCTCTACTAAATGACTGAATATAAATGTAAATACAAATTCTGTAAATTGGAGGGATTCTGTCATCTGACCAGTCTGAAGGATTTGTGTGATAGTGTTAACTTGTGGAGCCTCTTACTGTATTATCAACACAAGGAAGACCAAAATCACACAACTACTAAATGAATAAAGATTTAACTGTCATGCACGCATTCATTGTAGTTATGCTACAGAAGCCATTTAGTAAGAGCTGTGCAGTAAACCTCACTCCCCTAACCTCGAGAGACGCAGTAGTGACTGATGCTTGAACTGCTCAGCAGTTTGTGTGAATGTAGCTGTGTATCTTCATTTTGAATCCTTATTTTACGATCAGTCTTTGCTGTTTAAACTGCCAAATATAACTTAGACAATATCAGATACTATAAGATATATGATAATATTTATAAAAATACATTAATGCATTACACTTTTCGTATTCTAACAGAGGGTGCTAGTCATCTAGATTCTCTATGTTCACACATAGATAATGAGCATTTGACTCAATTCAACTTCTCAGTTTTGTCATTTCATCTAAAGAGATTCAGTCCATCGAAACAGTTTCATTGATCTATTTTCTGTCTCTGGAAAATAGTGGTCTACATTGTATTTTGCTGAGTATCAAAAATGTTTGTGTCTCTTTGTTAATGAGGGATTTGTGGACAAATTTTATCATTGTTATTTATTTAAAATTATAGTTAAAGATAGTAAAAAGGTCCAGTTAGACCCTTGGGGTAAGATGCCCCACCAGAATTGGCACAGAAGGTTCCAAGTGGCATTTTGTTACCGTGTGTTCACACCGCCGCCAGCGAGAGCGTCAAAGTGGCCAGAAGTCATTCATTTTCAATGTGAGCCGGCAGCAAGCTGCGGCGCGGTGCGTCTTGTACGGTGAGGGTGTCGAGGAGAGTTGAAATCAGGTCAACTTTATGGTAATGAGCTATGACGCGGTTCGGCGGCAACCAATCGGAGTGTAGAAGTCCACCGCTTGAGAGGATTCCAGAGAACGCAGCCCTGTAAACTTTGGTTCCGTCCACATTAGTTCAGAAGCAAAATGGACGAGAGGTTTATTATTGCTGTGGCGGGTTTCCCACAGGGAAACAGGGGCATAAATAAAAAAAAAAAATATGCATAGACCAAGTTGTCTGAGATTGTTGGTGTTCCTGGTGAGTTGCTGATGTGCATTAACGTTATATATTTTCTGAAAATAAGCAGGAATTTCATGCTAACTTTAGCGCCAGAGCATGCAACACAGTGTTACTGCTGCAGAATATTTCGGACATATCGACACATATTGGATTAAACGAAAAATAGGTGTTGAAGAGAGCTGCGGCAAAATTTTTTTTTACATCTGATGGAGACAAGAGGGGTATATCACATATTTTAAAATGAAAGCAGTCGCTTCTGCCTTTTTTTTTTTTTTTTACAAGGAAAAACAAAAGTGTTCTATAACTGGTCTCCCCTGTGGTATTGTCAACAAATTGCTTAGCTGGAGAAAATAATGATAGGCTTAAATATATATATACAGTCAGTGGCACATACAGCTATGCCATTTCAGACATAGCATGCAAACAAACTATTCTGAAATGTGGGCAATGAGGTGTTTATATTGAATATGTATTTTCTATTGTCTTTTCACTAGCGTATGAGTGCAGAAAAAGGTGGAAGTCTCTTAGAGACACCTACAGAAAAGAGAGAAGGAAGGAGGCAGAGAGGAAGAGGAGTGGAGCAGGGGCGGGCAGTGTTTGGCCATGGCGCTACAGTGGGGTCATGGGCTTCCTCAACCCCTTCCTAGAAGATAGAATAACTGCCAGTAATATGGTAGGGGGGTTGGGGAAGCCCTGACCCCAGAGGAAAGAGAAGATGCCATGGCCAGGCACAGTCAGGCAGCACAGATAACACACACACACACACACTGTCAGCAGTGTGAAGCGAACCAGCTGAATGAGAGCCCAAGCCGGTTCAGCGTTCAGGTTCAGGAAGGACCATCAAGCCCAAGCCAGTCCAGCGTTCAGGGACAGACAGGGCACTCAAACAGGAGAAAGAGAACACACAGCAGTACAGAGTTTGAGGAGAGGATGCTAACAGCTTTGGAGGCTGTGAGTAGGAGAGCTAGCACTCCTCAGGAGGACAGTGACAGTATATTTTTTAAAAGCCTTCTGGAGGACTTCAGGACACTGTCATTGAGGACCAGGCAGGACTTAAAGTTCCAAATTCACAAACTAGTGTATGAAGCAAAATGTCTGGAGGCTGGACTCACTGAACACTGGGGAGAGAGGAACGGGAGGCAGCTGACAAGTCTGTGAGCAGTGTTGCCAATTTGGGGATTCTGTCACCAAATTTAGCTACTTTCTCATTGTTGCTGCGACTTTTGATTTTTTTGCGACAAGGAGCTATTTTAGCTATATTTAAATAAATAATAATTATTATTATTATTATTTTTATTTTTATTAAGATTTTTTGGAGATATTTTATTTTTTACTTGGCCACACCCTGCCGTAGGCCCGTGACCCTGCCATTCAGATATGATGAAACACACCACCATTTCATTATAAGCATCAAGATGGCAGAGAAAAAATATGATTACATCAGGGCATCAACTACTCAGTGCATGAACATCTTGTTTTAACCACAGACACAAATGTTATAACACAATTCATGCACAATCATGTCAACCAGATACTGAGAGACAGTGCATCATTGTGTCATGTGTGCTGGGATGCTGTATTTTGCACTCAACGCGCTGCAACTTCAGAAAACACATGCAAATAGAAAAAGCACCAGCAAATCAAGAAAATATCTTCATCAGTTTGACAGCAAGTGCTGCAAATGCTCACAACACAAACAAAGAAAGAAACGCACTGCAAATGCTCACGAATTTTATTTGCGTTTATTTGTTTGTTTGTGTTGTGAGAATTTTCAGCACGTGTGTTGTCAAATTGATGAAGTTGTTTTCTTAATATGCAGGTGTTTTTTCTATTTGCAGTGCGTTGAGCTCTCTCGGCCACCGTATAATAGAGTGTGTTGACTGAAATAAGTTTGTATGAATAAAGGTTTTGTTTTTGGAGAATCATGATATCTCTTATCTGTTGTATTTGAGCAGGACAGGGATGCACTTTGGTGAGACATGAAACAAATGCCCAACATTATTTGTCTTTTGTGTCTTTACATCATTTCCATCATGTTTGATGTGCTTGCAGATCACAGGAAGAATTTACTGATTCAAATGTGTCTTGTAGAGTTACAAGTAAGCATTTCCTAGTTTCACTTAAGAATTTTTTGTTATACTTCATCTTTTGTTATATTTTTTTATACTGTCATCATTTGTAAAGTATATATATATATATATATATATATGTATTTACCTTTACCAAATTTACCTGTATTTACTTTCTTTTCATATTTGGCGACTTTTTGTGAAAAATGGAGACTTTTGTGGGTGGTTCTAGAGATTTTCTGAGGGAGGGGTTTGGCAACACTGTGAGGGGTGTTAGTAAGCTTATTTCCCTCGCAGTCTTGTCAGCTGCACCTTGTACTTTCTCCCTCACACACAAGAAGCCTTGTATGAAAGTATTAACTCCAACAGTGTTCTAAACTGTTCAGTGTAAAAGTATTTGCTCCAACAGTGTTCATTCAAATATTTGAACTTTTTTTATTTATTTATTTATTTATTTATTTTATTTTTTTGAAGAATATTATATTATTTTTAAGTTAATGTCCCGGCAATAAAATATTGTCAACATTTCTGATTATATGTGTTTTATATTACAAATCGATCATATTCTACCATATCATTGTAACGCCAAACCAGCAGAGGGAGCCCTCACCTGAGTACTAACTGCTTGCCGCTCACTCTGCTTCCTCTACTGACACTTCCTGTTTGGTGGTCTTTATAGCCGAATACTGAGCACATGGCAGGTTGCGAAGTATTGCCAGTTTACCTGCCTTACCGAGCGTTTGTCCATAGTTATATTCTGCCTGACTTTTAGTGTATTACTCTGCCTGATTATTGCGACTACTGGTTACCTGGATTTGCCCCTTTGCTCTGTTTGCCTGATTGGACTGATGTTTGTGTATGAGCTCTCTGCCTGCCTGCTGACTCTCGTCTTTTGGATTGCCCCTGTGTATGTCAACTGTTTGGACTGTTACTCTGGTTTTGACCCTTTGCCTGTCTTCACTTTTCTGTCTACTGCTGATCCTTTTAATAAACTTCTGCGAATGGATTCTAGTTCTGCCTCAGCGCCATCCTTACAATCATATTGAAAACGTGTAGGGGACCCAGGTAAAAAAAAAATAAAAAAAAAAGTTCTATAATGTACTTAAAGTGCTCTATTTTCACACACACTAATTTTGTACTTAATACAGGTGCATCTCAATAAATTAGAATGTTGTGGAAAAGTTAATTTATTTCAGTAATTCAACTCAAATTGTGAAACTCGTGTATTAAATAAATTCAGTGCACACAGACTGAAATAGTTTAAGTCTTTGGTTCTTTTAATTGTGATGATTTTGGCTCACATTTAACAAAAACCTACCAATTCACTATCTCAACAAATTAGAATACTTCATAAGACCAATAAAAAAAAACATTTTTAGTGAATTGTTGGCCTTCTGGAAAGTATGTTCATTTACTGTATATGTACTCAATACTTGGTAGGGGCTCCTTTTACTTTAATTACTGTCTCAATTCGGCGTGGCATGGAGGTGATCAGTTTGTGGCACTGCTGAGGTGGTATGGAAGCCCAGGTTTCTTTGACAGTGGCCTTCAGCTCATCTACATTTTTTGGTCTCTTGTTTCTCATTTTCCTCTTGACAATACCCCATAGATTCTCTATGGGGTTCAGGTCTGGTGAGTTTGCTGGCCAGTCAAGCACACCAACACCATGGTCATTTAACCAACTTTTGATGCTTTTGGCAGTGTGGGCAGGTGCCAAATCCTGCTGGAAAATAAAATCAGCATCTTTAAAAAGCTGGTCAGCAGAAGGAAGCATGAAGTGTTCCAAAATTTCTTGGTAAACGGGTGCGGTGACTTTGGTTTTCAAAAAACACAATGGACCAACACCAGCAGATGACATTGCACCCCAAATCATCACAGACTGTGGAAACTTAACACTGGACTTCAAGCAACTTGGGCTATGAGCTTCTCCACCCTTCCTCCTAGGACCTTGGTTTCCAAATGAAATACAAAACTTGCTCTCATCTGAAAAGAGGACTTTGGACCACTGGGCAACAGTCCAGTTCTTCTTCTCCTTAGCCCAGGTAAGACGCCTCTGACGTTGTCTGTGGTTCAGGAGTGGCTTAACAAGAGGAATACGACAACTGTAGCTAAATTCCTTGACATGTCTGTGTGTGGTGGCTCTTGATGCCTTGACCCCAGCCTCAGTCCATTCCTTGTGAAGTTCACCCAAATTCTTGAATCGATTTTGCTTGAGAATCCTCATAAGGCTGCGGTTCTCTCGGTTGGTTGTGCATCTTTTTATTCCACACTTTTTCTTCCACTCAACTTTCTGTTAACATGCTTGGATACAGCACTCTGTGAACAGCCAGCTTCTTTGGCAATGAATGTTTGTGGCTTACCCTCCTTGTGAAGGGTGTCAATGATTGTCTTCTGGACAACTGTCAGCTCAGCAGTCTTCCTCATGATTGTGTAGCCTAGTGAACCAAACTGAGAGATCATTTTGAAGGCTCAGGAAACCTTTGCAGGTGTTTTGAGTTGATAAGCTGATTGGCATGTCACCATATTCTAATTTGTTGAGATAGTCAATTGGTGGGTTTTTGTTAAATGTGAGTCAAAATCATCACAATTAAAAGAACCAAAGACTTAAACTACTTCAGTCTGTGTGCATTGAATTTATTTAATACACGAGTTTCACAATTTGAGTTGAATTACTGAAATAAATTGTTTTCCACGACATTCTAATTTATTGAGATGCACCTGTATATGTGTGTGTGTTTGTGTGTATATATATATATATATATATATATAGTAGCAAATTAGCTCAAAAAAGGAATTGTATATAAATAATTACAATTAATTATGATTAATTACAATTATTTTTATTGGCTGACAGTAATAACTGTTGCAGAGTTAAATTGCCATCAGCTGATCTGTTCGTCCAGCGAACATTCAGTGTAAATTCATATCAACTCTAAGAAAGGATATTTCCTGGGCCACAGAAAACACCTTCCTATTAATCCATTAGAGCATGTAGCAAGGGTCAAAATCGTAAAGGGACATTAATATGCAAGGCAGAATCAGAAACTCATGTAATTTGTGCACGAGTTTTATTAACTAAACGCTAACACACATAAATAATCTAAACAAACAACGAATAACATACACTCACGCATACATACAAAGTGGAGGTAAAGTGGATGAATGAAGCCATTAGAGAAAACAGAGAATGCAGTTATGGAAAGAGTCAGTTAACCACCTGAGTAAAACCATCAGCGCCGTTTATAACGGGGTCTATAACTTATACTAAACCGTTTCTGTTTCGTTTAGTGAAATGTACTATACTTGCACTTCCTTTGTCGTGACGGAATGAGGTCTTGGATGAAAAGTCCTGATGGTTTCAAGGTTTTTGGACTCGCGATCACGTTCTTCTGGGTTGAAGAGTGATGAATTCCAAAGATGTTCTGACTCAGTGGTGATCGGGAGTTTCTTCCCAGGTGAAAAGTGAAGAAGAATTAAGAGACATCAGCTAAGATCCAAGAATCTTTGTTTGAATGGAAAGACAAGGCCATAAAGCCTGGCACAAAAACTTAATGGTCCAGAAAAGTTCTAGCTCACATCTTACTCATCCTCTTAGGATCTAACAGAACCGCAGACTGGGTCTTTGTGGTCAAGAGTCATCTCCCAGGCTGGGGGAGATCACCCACGGCTCTATGTTGGGCCGACCGGGCGCACCCAGCAATCAGAAGATAGCAGAAGAAGTTTTTGCAGAAGAGGTTTTTTTTAGAAGAGAGGTTTTTAGAAGAGAAGGGCCGGACCTGTGAGTGAGACCTTTATCTTGTATAGAGGTCACACCTCTGGGGAGTCAAAGAGCCAATGGTCTCCATTCTCTTTGGAGGGAAGGTTTTACAACTCTTTGTCTCTGAGCATGGCAATTTGCATGGGGTTGCTATTAAAGAACTATTAAAGATTCTTAGAACACTAATATGTTGCATAGGTATCAACATGTAATATACACTGTCATTTAGATCATCCGAAGACGAATTGATAGAGATCAAACATGATATAAGTGAGGTAATATTAACTAGTGATCTATCATCAGCATGCATAAAACAGGATACAGTACAAAAAGACAATATACAAAAACAGTAACAATATACACAATGACCTGAAGGATATGGGTGTTAATTCAAAGAAAGTTTTTTTCTATGAATTAAATAGAGAAGAGTCCACTTTTATGGGCATTATGTCTTTCCTAAAGGGAACTGTTGCTCTGACCGCATTTCTTTGACCAATAAAACTAGTGTTATCAGATAGGTTGTCATGGCACCGGGGGGCCTGGAGTCATGGACAGACATACGGCACCCAGAATGTGTGTTGGGTGAGGGGTCTGTGACTGTTCTAATCTAAATCTAATCTATTTGTTAAATCAATGTTAGAACAAATGTGTGTCTGATTGGTCCAAATGCTACAATATATATATACTATATACTGTATCTTGGATTTTCAGTTTTTCACAACAGATATCATAAACATAGAGATGATGTAGATTTTTGATACATATTAGATATTTTATTGAATGATGTGCAGCATATACTTTAAAACAATGAATATTTGCACGTGTACTTTGAAATAAACATACATCTATGCAACATCAGTGTGTCATTTCTATTGTTTATGTACCTTTAAGCATTATACAATGTCATTTTTTTTGGTTGACAATTTGTTTTATCTTTCCACAGGAGATGTAGAAGAAGACGCCATAGGGAAATTTCAAAATCAATTAGGACGGGTTCAGTATTCGAGGGTTCACACATGGAACTGTCACAGTGGGTCAAGATAATGCAAAAGTCAGTTTATATTTTATTTTTATTTTTTAAATATATATATTTTTTTATTTTGTCACTGTGAATATATTGAGTTAAATGTATTATTTTATCATTAGTTTGTGAAAATTTTGTGTTCCATTTTCTATTTGAGATAACTTCAGTTTAGTGTATCTCAGAACCCTGAGACACACAACTAAGTTTAATACTCATTAAATAACTTTTTTTTTTTAATATTGTTCCTACTATGACAGTAAATGGGGGATGAAATCTGTTTGGTTACTGACATTCTTACAAATATCTTCCATTGTGTTCAGCAGAACAAATACATTTATACAGGATTGGAATAGCCTGAGGGTGAGTGAATGATGACAGAATTTTCATTTTTGGGTGAACTATCCCTTGAAGGTGCTACTATCTCGTATATGGTTTAACACCATTTTGAATTGTCAGTTTTGCTCAAGGTCTCAGGAAAAGACAAGTCGACTTGATTGAGGAAGGGGCTGCTGGAAGTAGTTAATCAATTACAAGCATGCATGATACTCTTCGCCACTGCTGTGTCACTGCAATTAAAAGACTTGAGAGAAGAAAAAAGATGAGGATTGGTGGAAGACGTGCTTTTGTTGTCATTGATGAAAGCAAATTCCGCCACAAAAAAAAGGTACAACATTGAATGGCAGATGCTGTTGAGATTACAATCAAGATAAAAAAAATATTAAAGATATTCAAGTAATAAATAATAAGATTGTATCATTTTGATTTGACTATGTGTAGTACAACCGTGGACGATTTGGGAGAACATGGTGAAGAAAAAATTTGTGGGTCTTTGGAATGCTGGAGGTGGGTGCCACACATTGAAGAACAATATTGAAGTTGGTCAAACACCGCTCCAGAAGGCATCTGCTACCCATCTTACGAAAGTATGTAAGATCTGGGAGTCAAATTCTAAGCTATTGCTGGAGGGCATACAACACCATGCAGCAGCACGGTTACATTCATTATCAGGTGAACCACCGATGTTACTTTATCCATCCACAATCAGGCGCCCACACCCATACAAAGAAAACATATATAGGTACAGGGGAAACCTCACCAAACATTCACTGAAAAGAAATCTTTGTCTCATTGAGTGGAACTACTAGCTTGGTAAGAATCACAGACATGGACCCATTGGATGCTTAATTCATGACATTAAAAAAGTATATACATTTAAATGAAAAGATAAAAAAATAGAGACTTTGGTCATAACCATAAGAAATTTCTTCTATGTGTGGTGTTCTCGGTAATCATTACACATTCATGTATAATTAAAAAATGTAATTACGTTAAAAATGTGAAGTTTTAAACTTATACTTTTTGAAAATTTAATTTTTGTCTTGGATGTTACAATGTAGAATTTTTGGTTGTAAGTTATTATTATTAATTATTAAACACACACTGTTCAATTGACCGTTCTCAAAACCCGCCCACCCTTAGTTACTGTTACCATGACCGACAAACAGTGCCACTCTCACACTACTCTCATGTTCTCATGCAGTGAAATATACATCACAGAGCAAAGAGGAAACTGACAACAAACTGACAGAGGAGACAGAGCAGGTTACTTCTGATATGAAACAAGATCTCAGCACCCTCAGCTTTTAAACTGAGTCAATTTTAAACATATTCAAACTAGAGCCTGACCGATATGGTTTTTTGGGGGCCGATACCGATACCGATATTAGGGCGTAAAAAAGGCCCATATCGATATATCGGCCGATATTCTTTGTGTATATTATAGTACAGTGCCAGTCAAAAGTTTGGACATTTTCCCATTCCTGTGTCCAAACTTTTGACTTGTACTATATATAGAATACTATAGTATACATAAACCAAATATATATACATAAACACATTTATTGCAATGATCACTCAAATGTGGTGATCAAACACTTATAATGACGTGACAAAGATATGTAATGGAGGCAGGGCATTTAACAATTTAACAATAAACTTTATTATCCAAAATGAGTCTGACATCAGTGCACTGAACAGTAAAGGTTAAGTTTATTTAACTTTATTTCAATTCAGTTCCATTCAACTTTATTCCGTTGAAGTTCATTTCACTTCAGAACATTCATTCACGAATTTGCGCTACTGTCTTCACACAAAGACGAAACTTACTAGAGAAGCGTGAAGTGTGACATACCACTGTAAATAAATACAATTTAAATTCACATCTCGTGCACTTTAATGCCCTGTAAATGTAACGTGTACGTTCCCTTGGAACTGGAATCATGGCGGAATATCATGTGAAGTCCACTTCGCAGGGCACTTATGGTCGAATAAGACGACGCTTGAATGCTACAGCCTGAACAAGAGACCTCTTTACTGAAGTTAAAGTGTTGGCTGATGTCATTATCTCGCGAACGCGGCTGCGGATCTCCACCAAATTCGGGGGATCCCTTCAGCTCGAGGAGCCCTCTCGAATGCCACCCTCCTTGCCTCAGTAGCCCCCCGGGATCGCCAGATCGGTCGGTGCCCGACCACGAATTTAACCGCCCGTAACTCCCGGACCCCGGGGGCTATAGATGCGAGGGTGGTCTCATCTGAAATGGGGCCTCGAGATGTACACTTGATTCGGCGTTCGAGAGGGTTCCTCGAGCTGAAGGGATCCCCCGAATTTGATGCAGATCTGCCGTGCTGTTACAGAGATATGGCCGTTCAAAGTTTGAATGGTATTCCATACACTTAAGCTTTAAAGCGTATCATCCAGGTCGCCAGTAGCAAATAATGGAGCGCGCTCTGCTGGACAAACTATGTAATTACACCATATACATGCATTTTATCTACGTTTTATGTTCTGTAAAAAAATGTTCATATCGGTGGCATATCGCCGATACCGATATATCTGTGACAGGCTCATATCGGCCGATAAAATCGGCAAAACGATATATCGGTCGGGCTCTAATTCAAACAATAAATACTGCTTTGTGGCTCTTCAATGTGTCGTGACAGATCACTGTATTGCCTCAGTTCAAACACGTGAACTGATCGTCTTTTCATATTTACATAAAGCACGAAATTAACATGAATAAACATCAGAAAGTATTTTATGTCAACCGTGAAACACACCGCTTTTCAAGTTAAAGTCCACCAAAGTTAATCTGCTTTCCTGTCTGATTTGTGGTTAAGGCTAGAAGGGATACAGCTGCAGCTAACGTAACTGGGCATGCGCATTTACATATTTTCCAAGCCAACAATATAACGTGAAACCTATTACCTGACGGCCTTTTTGCTGTAAAGGACCTGTCATAGTTTAATGAGTGGGAAGACGACATGAAGCGATGCGAGGTTAGCTGCATTGAAAACAGATGAGCGCACATGTGCATATAAAGCTCCCATTCGGGGTGAAGTTCACGGGATTATGTCCACAGAATGATAAGAGCACACATTTTAACATATAATTTTATTATTTAGCACTCAGTATTTTCACACTCAGTATCATAATGCTGCAAGCCATGCATACAGCGCCGGACGTGACAGGTTTTCTGGTACGCAAAACAAGTACTTTAAAGGAATTCCTTAGCTTTTTGCCGTTACAGTGGCAACCAACAACAGCACAGCTTAACCCTCCACACATATTTATATTTAGTTATATTGAAAAAGTTTCAATTCAGTCGATCTTTTTTACCCCGTTTTAACATGTATTTCTATGGAGACAGGCCATAGTCACCTTTATTTATATAGCGCTTTTAACAATACAGATTGTGTCAAAGCACTTAACAGTATCAAATTGTAGGATAGAGTGTCAGTAATGTATAATAATAAGATTAAACACTCAATTTTCAGTTAAAGGCATTTCATTATTGAATTCAGAGATGTCATTGTCTAGCTCAGTTTAGTTTAAATAGTATCTATGAAATCAAATAGACGATAATCGTTAGAAATTAAGTGTCCCCAACTGAGCAAGCCAGAGGCGACAGTGGCAAGGAACCAAAACTCCCTCTGTGATAGAATGGAGAAAAAAACCTTGGGAGAAACCAGGCTCAGTCGGGGGGCCAGTTCTCCTCTGGCCAGGATATTATTATTTATTTTTTTACTTATTGTTTTAATTAAATTTTAAATGTATAAATGTATTATATTTCTATTTTTATATTGTTGCAATTTCTAACAATAATAGTATTATGTAGTTAGGTATTTTATTATATTATAGTTATTTTGTTTAATTTTAAGTTTTATTGTATTTAAGTCGAGGTCTTCACTGGGGATATGTCCCCGGGGCTCATCCAGGTGTCCGGCCTCCGCCGACGGTCAGGGTCGCAGACATCATCTCCCAGCGCCGATCCACCATCTGATCCGGACACGGACTGAGAAACAGAATAATAAAGAAACAGACAAATATTAGCGTAGATGCCATTCTTCTTACGATGTAACGAGTACATTGTGTGTTATGAGGAGTGTTCCCGGTTCCGGTTGATCTAATTAATGCAGCCTAACAATCCTTTAACGGATTTGAATAACAGAAGTGTATTAGTGTGTTATGTGTAAGTGTCACAAAGCACGGGACACACAACTGGTGAGTAATAACAAACAGGTTTATTGAAGGGAGTCGGGGAATCTGGAACGGGAGTGACCAAAAGCAGGTGAGTGAGCAAGTAGTGTGGAGTTCAGATTGCTTAGCTGTGGTTGATGTAGTGTCTCTGCTTGCAGGTTCGGATCGGTGATCAAAGGCTTCGAGGGAGAATCGGCGAGGAATCCAATGGGTAAGCTCAGGGGTAAATAGAGATCGCAGAGAGAGTCCAGAGCTGTCCATCCAGTGAACGGTAGACCGGACAATGAGAGGTATGGCAGTGTGTGTGTATGTAGTGGTGTTGATTGGTGTCAGCAGGTGCGTGCAATCAGAACTCAGGTGACTGTGATCGGGTGATTGTGCTGGGTGGTGACTGTTGTGATGGTGACTGATCCCTGACATTACCCCCTCCCCCAGGGGCGGCTCCTGACGCCCTCGAACGGCGACGGGGGCGGCCACGGCCTCTGGGCGCGGGACGTTCAGGATGAGTGCGGTGGAACTCTTCAAGCAGTAAGGGGTCTAGGATGTCGTCCCTGGCCACCCAGGAGCGTTCCTCCGGTCCGTATCCTTCCCAGTCGACCAGATATTCCAATCTGCTGCCCCGTCGCCGTGAGTCCAAGATTTCCTTGACCAGATAGACGGAGGGTTGTTCGAGGATTTCTGGGGGAGGAGGTTCGTCTAGTCAAGTCAAGTCACCTTTATTTATATAGCGCTTTTAACAATACAGATTGTGTCAAAGCACTTAACAGTATCAATTTGGAGGATAGAGTGTCAGTAATGTATAATAATAAGATTAAACACTCAATTTTCAGTTAAAGGCATTTCATTATTGAATTCAGAGATGTCATTGTCTAGCTCAGTTTAGTTTAAATAGTATATATGAAATCAAATTGACGATAATCGTTAGAAATTAAGTGTCCCCAACTGAGCAAGCCAGAGGCGACAGCGGCAAGGAACGAAAACTCCCTCTGTGACAGAATGGAGAAAAAAACCTTGGGAGAAACCAGGCTCAGTCGGGGGGCCAGTTCTCCTCTGGCCAGGATATTATTATTTATTTTTTTACTTATTGTATTAATTAACTTTTAAATGTATAAATGTATTATATTTCTATTTTTATATTGTTGCAATTTCTAACAATAATAGTATTATGTAGTTAGGTATTTTATTATATTATAGTTATTTTGTTTAATTTTAAGTTTTATTGTATTTAAGTCGAGGTCTTCACTGGGGATATGTCCCCGGGGCTCATCCAGGTGTCCGGCCTCCGCCGACGGTCAGGGTTGCAGACATCATCTCCCGGCGCCATCTGATCCGGACACGGACTGAGAAACAGAATAATAAAGAAACAGACAAATATTAGCGTAGATGCCATTCTTCTTACGATGTAACGAGTACATCGTGTGTTATGAGGAGTGTTCCCGGTTCCGGTTGATCTAATTAATGCAGCCTAACAATCCTTTAACGGATTTGAATAATAGAAGTGTATTAGTGTGTTATGTGTAAGCCAGGTTAAAGAAATGTGTCTTTAATCTAGATTTAAACTGACACAGTGTGTCTGCCTCCCGAACAGTGTTAGGTAGATTGTTCCAGAGTTTGGGCGCTAAATAGGAAAAGGATCTGCCGCCCGCAGTCGATTTTGATATTCTAGGTATTATCAAATGGCCAAAGTTTTGAGAACGCAGCAGACGTGGAGGACTATAATGTGATAAGAGCTCGCTCAAGTACTGAGGAGCTAAGCCATTCAGGGCTTTATAAGTAATTAACAAGATTTTAAAATCTATCCGATGTTTGATAGGGAGCCAGTGCAGTGTTGACAGAACCGGGCTAATATGGTCATACTTCCTGGTTCTAGTAAGGACTCTGGCTGCTGCATTTTGGACCAACTGTAGTTTATTGATCAAGCGTGCAGAACAACCACCCAGTAAAGCATTACAATAGTCTAACCTTGAGGTCATAAACGCATGAATTAGCATTTCTGCATTTGACGTTGAGAGCATAGGTCGCAATTTAGATATGTTTTTGAGATGGAAAAACGCAGTTTTACAGATACTAGAAACATGGCTTTCAAATGAAAGATTGCTATCAAACAGCACACCTAGGTTCCTAACTGATGAAGAAGAATTGACAGAGCAGCCGTCACGTGTTAGATAGTGTTCTAGGTTATTACATGTGGGGTTTTTAGGTCCGATAATTAACACCTCTGTTTTTTCAGAATTTAGCAGTAAGAAGTTACTCGTCATCCAGTTTTTTATATCGACTATACATTCCGTTAGTTTCTCAATTTGGTGTGTTTCACCGGGCCGTGAAGAAATATAGAGCTGAGTATCATCAGCATAACAGTGAAAGCTAACACCATGTCTCCTGATAATATCTCCCAAGGGTAACATGTAAAGCGTGAAAAGTAACGGCCCTAGTACTGAGCCTTGAGGTACTCCATACTGCACTTGTGATCGATATGATACCTCTTCATTTACTGCTACGAACTGATGGCGGTCAGATAAGTACGATTTGAACCATGCTAAGGCACTTCCACTAATGCCAACTAAGTTTTCTAGTCTATTCAAAAGAATGTTGTGGTCGATAGTGTCGAACGCAGCGCTAAGATCCAGTAGAACTAATAAAGAGATACAACCATGATCAGATGATAGAAGCAGGTCATTTGTAACTCTAATGAGAGCAGTCTCAGTACTATGATACGGTCTAAATCCTGACTGGAATTCCTCACAGATACCATTTTTCTCTAAGAAGGAATATAATTGTGAGGATACTACCTTTTCTAGTATCTTTGACAGAAAAGGGAGATTTGAGATCGGTCTGTAATTAACTAGATCTTTGGGGTCAAGTTGTGGTTTTTTAATGAGAGGCTTAATAACAGCCAATTTGAAGGTTTTGGGGACATATCCTAATGACAATGATGAATTAATAATAGCCAAAAGAGGATCTATGACTTCTGGAAGCAGCTCTTTTAGTAGTTTAGATGGAATAGGGTCTAACATACATGTTGTTGGTTTAGATGATTTAACAAGTTTATACAATTCTTCCTCTCCTATAATAGAGAATGAGTGGAATTGTTCCTCAGGGGATCTATAGTGCACTATCTGATGCGATACTGTAGCTGACGGCTGCATGGTTACAATTTTATCTCTAATAGTATCGATCTTGGAAGTAAAGTAGTTCATAAAGTCATTACAGCTGTGCTCTTGAGAAATGCCAACACCTGTTGATGCTTTATTTTTCGTTAAATTAGTGACTGTATTGAATAAATACCGGGGGTTATGTTTGTTTTCTTCTAGAAGAGACGAAAAGTAATCAGATCTAGCCGTTTTTAATGCTTTTCTGTAGGATAGGGTACTTTCCCGCCAAGCTATACGAAATACCTCTAGTTTTGTTTTCCTCCAGCTGCGCTCCATTTTCCGGGCTGCTCTCTTTAGGGTGCGAGTGTGCTCATTATACCACGGAGTCAAACTGTTTTCTTTGATCTTCCTTAAGCGTAAAGGAGCAACTGTATCTAAAGTGCTAGAAAAGAGAGAGTCCATAGTTTCTGTTACATCATCAAGTTTTTCTGCGCTGTTGGATATGCTGAGGAATTGAGATAAATCAGGAAGATTACTTACAAAGCAGTCTTTTGTGGTAGAAGTGATGATTCTACCATACTTGTAACGAGGAGTAGAATTTACAGTTTTAGCTATATGGAGTTTACACAAGACTAGATAATGATCTGAGATATCATCGCTTTGCTGCAGAATTTCAACACCACTAACATCAATTCCATGTGACAGTATTAAATCTAGAGTATGATTTCGACAATGAGTAGGTCCTGAAACATGTTGTCTAACCCCAATAGAGTTCAGAATGTCTATGAATGCTGATCCTAATGCATCTTTTTCATTATCGACATGGATATTAAAATCACCAACAATTAAGACTTTATCTGCAGCCAGTACTAACTCAGATAGAAAATCAGAAAATTCTTTAATAAAGTCTGTGTGGTGCCCTGGTGGCCTGTACACAGTAGCCAATACAAACATCACCGGGGATTTATCACTAACACATGTTTCTCTAGATAATGTTATACGCAGCACCATAACTTCAAACGAGTTATACTTAAAGCCTGCCCTCTGAGAAATACTGAGAATATTGCTATAAATTGTAGCAACACCTCCCCCTTTACCTTTTGGACGTGGCTCATTTTTATAGCAGTAATCTTGGGGGGTAGACTCATTTAAAGTAATGTATTCATCTGGTTTTAGCCATGTTTCTGTCAAACAAAGCATATCTAGCTTATGGTCAGTGATCATATCATTTACAAATAGTGCTTTTGTAGAAAGGGACCTGATATTCAGTAAGCCAAGTTTTATCAGTTGTTTCTCTGTATTGTAAACATTTTTTATTTGTTGAACATCAATTAAATTGTTACTATTACTTTGGTTTGGACGTTTTCTGTATTTTCTAGTACGGGGAACAGACACAGTCTCTATAGTGTGATATCTAGGTGAAGGAGTCTCTATGTGCTGAGAATTAACTGCCTTCCGTGACGTGAGGCGGCTAGCAGACGGTCGGTTTAGCCAGTCTGTCTGCTCCCTGACCTGGGCCCTAGTTAGTCAAGTACGAACTCTAAGACTATGTGCCATATTTCTAGAGAGAAGAGCGGCACCACCCCAGGAGGGATGAACACCATCTCTTTTCAACAGGTCAGGTCTGCCCCAAAAACTCTTCCAGTTGTCTATGAAACTTACGTTATTCTGCGGGCACCACTTAGACATCCAGCCATTGAGTGACGACAGTCTGCTATGAATCTCATCACCACGGTAAGCAGGGAGGGGGCCAGAGCATATTACAGTGTCTGACATCGTACTTGCAAGTTCACACACCTCTTTAACATTATTTTTAGTGATCTCCGACTGGCGAAGTCGAACATCATTAGCGCCGACGTGGATAACAATCTTACTGAATTTACGTTTAGCATTAGCCAGCACTTTTAAATATGCCAAGATGTCAGGCGCTCTGGCTCCCGGTAAACATTGGACTATGGTGGCTGGTGTCTCTATTTTCACGTTCCATACAATAGAATCGCCAATTACTAGAGCACTTTCATCAGGTTTCTCAGTGGGTGCGTCACCGAGTGGGGAGAACCTGTTTGATGTTTTGATCGGAACGGAAGAGCGGTGTTTTGACCCGCGACTATGCCGTCTCACAGTCACCCAGTTGCCCTGCTGCACGGGCACAACCGGAACCGAACAATGTACAGGAGTCCCTGAACTAGTCGCATCCAAAGCAGTATCTGCAGCCCTCACATTCTTACTATCCTCAACTAAAGTTTGGATGCGTGTCTCTAGTTCTAAAATCTTCTCTGTCAGCCTAACTATTTCCCTGCATTTATCACATGTGAATCCCTCGTCGCCGACAGAGAGAGATAAACTGTACATGTGACATGAAGCGCAAACAACAAGAGAAGGAGAAGCCATTACTCACCGTGATTGATGAATGATACCAACTTAACTTACCACTGTTGTTTGATGAACTTGTGAAAAACGGCGCGAGAGAGAAATGAAAACGGAGCGAGAAAAAATAAAACAATAATAGGCGCGAATAGAAACGTGAATGGAACCGCGAGTAACAAGCTAACCAGCTAACGCGCTGCACGCGCGCTGCACTCGCGGTTTTAAAAGCGAACGATCAAATTAGTTAGATTAGTTTGATAGATAATACCAGAAATATGGTGGGAATTAAGTTATATATTATCACTTTAAACAACAGAGAGTGAAAGTAAGGTAAAGATTCAATAAAAAAGCGGAGCTACAATCGCAAACCTCTCAGCAGCACAACAGTCTACTTCTGTGAGTCCTGGTGCAGAGGGAGAACAGGGTTTAAGGAGTGACACGTGGAATGAGGGATGAATTTTGTACCTGGGTGGGAGTTGGAGTTCGTAGGTGACCTCGTTGATCTGCCTCTGTATTGGGAAGGGACCAATGTAGCGGGGACTCAGCTTCTTGCACGGCAGGCGGAGGCGCAGATCCCGGGTGGACAGCCAGACCTTGTCTCCAGGATGGTAGGTGGGAGTAGGGGTTCGCCGGGTATCTGCGAAGACCTTATGCCTCCGCACTGCACGTTGGAGGTGGACGTGAGCTGAGTCCCACACTCTCTCGCTTGCTCGGAACCAGTGGTCTACAGCTGGAACCTCCGACGGCTCTCCTGTCCACGGGAAGAGTGGTGGTTGGTACCCGAGTATGCACTGAAATGGTGTAAGGCCTGTGGTGTTTTGTTGCAGGGAGTTCTGTGCATACTCGGCCCATGGGAGAAAGCGGCTCCAGCTGTGCTGATCGTCGTGGCAGTATGCCCGGAGGTAACGTCCGAGTTCTTGGATCTTGCGCTCAGTCTGGCCATTTGTCTGGGGGTGATATCCTGAGGACAAGCTGACCGTGACGCCAAGCAACCTGAAGAAGGCTTTCCATATGTGGGAAATAAACTGAGGACCTCTGTCCGAGACTATGTCTTCTGGTATTCCGAAATTTCGGAACACGTGATGGAACAAGTGTTCTGCCGTTTCCATGGCAGTAGGGAGTCCTTTGAGGGGGATAAATTTGCATGCTTTGGAAAAGCGATCAACTGCCACCAGCACACAAGTATTGCCTTCGGAATTAGGGAGGTCCGTCACGAAGTCAATTCCCAAGTGTGACCAGGGTCGATGGGGAATAGGTAACGGCTTTAGCTTGCCTACTGGGAGATGCCGGGGGGTCCTGGACATGGCGCAGACTGAGCAACTGCGGACGTACCTGATGACATCCCGGGTCATACTAGGCCACCAGTACCGAGCTTGAAGGAGCGAGAGGGTCCTGTGGCTGCCTGGATGTCCAGAGCCCGGTATGTTGTGAACTGAGCCCAGAAGGGAGTGTCGTTGGGTGGTCGGTACGTAAGTCCTTCCTTCTGGGCCTCCCAGCGGAGCAGGTTCGGTGAGAGTGGCGGCTCTGATCTCCTTATCTATATTCCATCGAATGGGACTTACAATCATGGCTGGAGGGAGAATGGGTTCAGGATCTGTGGGAGTGTCGGGAGAGTGAATTCTGGAGAGGGCATCAGCCTTGTTGTTGCGACTTCCGGGGCGGTAGGTTATGGAGAACTGGAACCTGGTGAAGAACAGAGCCCAGCGGGCTTGACGTGGGTTAAGTCTTTTAGCTTCTCGAAGATACTGGAGGTTCTTATGGTCAGTGATGACTGTAAACGGGTGTTTAGCTCCCTCCAGCCAGTGCCGCCACTCTTCCAGGGCAAGTTTGATGGCCAATAACTCCTGGTTCCCGATGTCATAATTCTGCTCCGCTGAGGTCAGTTTCTTTGAATAGTATGCGCAAGGATGGAGGCTAGGAGGCTCACCGTGGTATTGGGACAGCACGGCCCCGACGCCGGTGGTGGAGGCGTCGACTTCAACAACAAAGGGAGCTGAAGGATCCGGGTGGTGTAGGATGGGGGCCATGCTGAAGGCTGTCTGCAGCTTCTGGAAGGCTTCGTGGGCGATGGAGTTCCAGGACAGGGACTTGGGTTTTCCTCGGAGTAGGGACGTTAAAGGGGCTGTGAGAGTGCTGAAATTCATGATAAAACGACGGTAAAAGTTGGCAAATCCCAGGAACTGCTGGAGCTCTTTAATGGTCTGGGGATGTGGCCAATTCCTCACAGCATCTACTTTCCCCTGGTCCATTTGAATCCCCTCTTGGCCTACGATGTAACCTAGAAATTGGACCGTGGGGCGATGGAATTCGCATTTCTCTAGCTTCAGGAAGAGATGGTGTTCTCTGAGCTTCTGGAGGACCTGCTTGACGTGTTGGCGATGTTCGGCCTGGTTCCGGGAGTAGATTAGGATGTCGTCAATGTACACAATAACGGAGTGATGGAGAAACTCCCGGAACACCTCGTTCATAAACTCCTGGAAGACTGATGGGGCGTTGGCCAGCCCATACGGCATAACCCGATATTCGTAGTGCCCCGACGGAGTGATGAATGCCGTCTTCCATTCGTCCCCTTTTCGGATACGAACGAGGTTGTACGCGCTTCGCAGGTCCAGCTTGGAGAAGATGCGGGCCCCACGGAGTTCCTCTAGGGCGGCCGGGACCAGGGGAAGAGGGTAAGGCAGCTTCACTGTTTGAGAGTTAAGAGCGCGGTTATCAATACAGGGCCGCAAGCCCCCGTCCTTCTTACCCACGAAGAAGAAACTGGAAGCCGCTGGAGAGGTGGAAGGTCGGATGAAACCTTGGTTGAGAGCCTCCTTGATGTAGTCCTCCATTGCCTTGCGCTCCGGGATGGACAGAGGGTAAACTCTACCCTTGGGGAGTTTTGTTCCAGGCAGCAAGTCGATGGCACAGTCCCATGGCCGGTGTGGTGGCAATTTAGTGGCTGCCTGCTTACTGAAGACATCCTGGAACACCACATAATCAGATGGGAACTTGACTTCTTCCTGGGGCTCAGGACTTTCGATGAGCGTGGAGGCAACGTGAACGATGCAGGAACTCTGGGAAGGAGTGGATACTGACGAGAGGCAGTGACGCTGACAGTATTCGCTCCAGCGAGTAACTTCACATAGGTCCCATCTGATCACTGGAGAATGGAGCACGAGCCAGGGGTGTCCCAGGATGATATCCACAGTGGGTCCCTCCAGTACCAGAAAGGTGATCTCTTCCTCATGCAGTTGTCCGACCTTGAGCTTTATTGTGGGTGCTTGGTATTTAACCCTTCCATGCCCTAGCGGTTTTCCCTGGATGGTCTCGACTCGGAACTCCCGGGCATGGCGCTTCCAGGGGAGTTGAAGGCGTTTCAGTAGGTCTTGGGAAATGAAATTGCCCGAGGAGCCCGAGTCGACGAGGGCGGATACTGCAACAGCGTGATCGTTGGTGAATAGTTGAACTGGGAGCAAAGACAGGGTTGAGACAACAGGATCCAATTGAAGGGTACTCACTGCAGGGCGTGGTGGCCGGACAGGGCAAGTCCTGATGTAATGGTCGGGATCAGCACAGTAGAGACATAATCCAGCCGCCAGACGGCGTGCCCGTTCAGAGGGGGTGAGTCGAGTGTTATCCACTTGCATCGATTCTGGTACTGGGGAACCCAAGGCGGACGCGACAGACTGGTGGGCGGTTTCAGTGGCCTGCGAGGCAGTGAGGCGCTGGGAAATACGAGTGGCTCTCTGCATAAA
Organism: Spinibarbus caldwelli; assembly: GCA_039654775.1. Classification (NCBI taxonomy): domain Eukaryota; kingdom Metazoa; phylum Chordata; class Actinopteri; order Cypriniformes; family Cyprinidae; genus Spinibarbus; species Spinibarbus caldwelli. The sequence continues at coordinate 3,372,057 of CM077219.1, read as the reverse complement.
ACTTTCAAGTCCAACGGAGTCGTCATAGATGGCCATATGTGTTTGGATGCGGGGATCCAGGCCCTGTCGGTAGGCGCTAAGCAGAGCGGTTTCATTCCACCCGCTAGTGGCCGCTAGCGTTCGAAACTCCAACGTGTAGTCACTCGTAGAAGCAGTGCCTTGACGCAGCCGCAGCAACTGATCGGCTACGGAGAGTTTTCCTGTAGCATAGCCAAACACCTCCTTAAAATGGTTAGTGAACGCACTGTATGAGTTGGTTATGGCACTATTGGCGTCCCATATGGCTTTCGCCCATAACAGCGCCTTGCCACGGAGAAGAGAAATAAGGAAGGATACCTTTGACCGTTCGGTGGAGAATTGCTGGGGCTGCATCTCCAGATACAGTGCCACTTGGAGGAGGAAACCGCCACACTCAGCTGCGTCGCCCGCGAAGGTAGCAGGCATGGCCATGGGACTGACAGAGGCAGACCGCGGAGGCGTTGGGGGAACCAGGGATGCCCGGAGAGTGGTGACAAGTTCCTCCAGGACCTCCGCTGGTGTGGATGGATGGGGATCCATCTATTTGTCGGTTATGGTCCGGTCTTCTGTCACAAAGCACGGGACACACAACTGGTGAGTAATAACAAACAGGTTTATTGAAGGGAATCGGGGAATCTGGAACGGGAGTGACCAAAAGCAGGTGAGTGAGCAAGTAGTGTGGAGTTCAGATTGCTTAGCTGTGGTTGATGTAGTGTCTCTGCTTGCAGGTTCGGATCGGTGATCAAAGGCTTCGAGGGAGAATTGGCGAGGAATCCAATGGGTAAGCTCAGGGGTAAATAGAGATCGCAGAGAGAGTCCAGAGCTGTCCATCCAGTGAACGGTAGACCGGACAATGAGAGGTATGGCAGTGTGTGTGTATATAGTGGTGTTGATTGGTGTCAGCAGGTGCGTGCAATCAGAACTCAGGTGATTGTGATCGGGTGATTGTGCTGGGTGGTGACTGTTGTGATGGTGACTGATCCCTGACAGTAAGCCAGGTTAAAGAAATGTGTCTTTAATCTAGATTTAAACTGACAGAGTGTGTCTGCCTCCCGAACATAGCTGTTGGGCAAGATGGCGGATAGAAGCGGCGGCACATAATATCTGTGTTCTGATTGGTCAGATCGGCTGTCAATCAAGCTCTTTGCGAACAGTCAATTGTCATCGTTGTGGTTGATGTATTATAATTTTTCCTATGTATTCAAAGTGTTGTTTTCTGCATAATTCAGGTTTCCTGTTGTATTTGCACAGTTTTGGCAACTAATTTTCAGTGGAAGGTGCAAAAGGCGGGTTGATTTGTTGCAACAAGTTGCTAAGTGGTACTGTGATGTCATTGTGTGTTTACGTCATTACATAACAGTTACACAAAACTGTGTAATCGTGTACAATACAAAATGAAATTACTCAAAATCTCAGGCCAAAATATGATTTAAAACATTTTACATTAGGTTTGTTTGTAAACAAAATATAAACAAGTAATTTAAATAGTTTTTTTCATATCAGATATTTTTATTTTTAAATTAAAATTACAGTATTTGAATTGTATTGCATTGAATTACAATATTTTTTTTTTAAGTACATTGCACATTTTTGAACAATTACAATTTACAATTTATTAACTAGTAAAACTGCATATTCTGAACAATTATATTAATTTTAAGCAGTGTACTGGTAATTACTAATTAGTATGCAACACTCTATGAAAAGTGTGTAAAAATAGGACACAATATGCTTTGTTGATGATGGAAATTTCCGTATGTTTCACCTGTATGTTAAATTACATTGCATTTTATGGTGTTTATGGTTGCACAGATACCTGCTAATAACAAGGTGTATCATATATGAACAGTTATTATTGAATAGTTGCAGCAAGAAACTTAATTCACTTGTGATGTGTGCACTGTGGCATCTTTCACCAGCTCTCCCAAAGCTGATGTGGTGCATGGCTGGCTAGCTGATCTATGGATTCCTCTTTTTGTATTTAATTTGGAGGGAAAATGTGTGTATATATATATATGTATATATGCTAAGTCTGGTAACAAAATTGCTGAAATTGTTGGCACTGTTAATTTTTTTTTTATATACTGTATTTCTGTTTGTTATTTGCATCGTTCTTGTTTTTAATAACATGGTTAACACAAAGAAGTAACTAATTATTTATATTGTAACAATGATTAAATGAACTGGAGAAAAAGATGCATAGAGAATCGTTTTATACTTAAATCGAATCGCGAGGCAAGTGGACGTTCGCTCCATTACTATAGAAACAGAATTCATGCGACAGAAGTGAAATTGTTTGCCCCCTTCTGGACACTATATTACAATGGAAATGTAAGAGAAACATTATTTAATTGCTGAGAGAGTCACAGATTCGTGGGGTAGGTCTAAAAGTTGTCGGTGAGCGTGTGTGGGAAAACAACGAAGAAAACGAAGTAAGTCTGATCATAATAGTGAGCATTCTGAGAGGCAGTGGTAAGGCCGTGATCCCCGTTCTCGGTCACAGAGAAATCGAAGATCTGAAAGGTAAGACGTATAGAATGCGTATTACTTGTGCTTTTAATTCTTAATGCATGTAAGCACTGAAATTTCTCTGGATTGGAACAGCTATGTCACAGAAATGATATAAACTTAATCACTGAAAGTAAAATAGACAAGTTAAGAACGTTATTGTGCAATGTCATTGCAGCAGAATCACTTTGTGACCTGCTGCAGGAAGATAACAAACGACAAGTATAACATTTGTTATTTATCAAAAAATTTACAATAGTTAGCTAATGCAGGCTTACTAGCAAATTTTAACATATGGCCCGGTTTCACAGACAGGGCTTAGCTTAAGCCCAGGACTAGGCCTTAGATAAACTAAAATGCTTAAGCATCTTTTTTGTAAAAATGCCTTAGAAAAAACATTACTGGCGTGCATCTTGAGACAAAATGGTATTTACATATTTTAATATACATCAATGCAAGTTATTTTCAGTTATGACAGCTCAACCATGCATTTTAGTCTGTGACTAGCCTTAAGCCTTGTTTGTGAAACCGGGGGTTCATGTAATTACCTTAATTAGGTAAGGCTATGTGGTTAGTGATTAGCTTGTCTTGCACCCTTTACAAAGAAATCCTGCAGGAATGTGTCTGTCTGTCCTGTAGGAATTTAGTTCTGTCCTGCAGGATTCCTGCATGATCCCTGCACGATCCCTGCACAGAAAGCAGCAATCCTTCAGGAATTCCTGCAGGATTTTTTTAAGGGCAGTCTTTGCTTTAGTAGATTTAATGGCATGGGAGACAGTGGTAGAGAAGACATCCCCACCCAGCTGTTGCTTCTGATGCCTAGCTCCTACTGCCTCCATTACCCTCAAAAAATCTGCAGAAAGAGAAGAGGGCTTTGATGAAACAGAGAGATCAGTTCAGAACAGAACTGGATCGGCTGTTGGACTCAGTTGCTGCCCCAGCGCCTGCTCTATCAACTGTGCCTGCCCGTCCTCATAGTACAGTAAGTTACATTGTTGTTATAATTGTTTTTAACTGGTCTGTTTTAATGCAGATACACTTAAAGTACTTTTATGTTCTTTTAGAGAAACTAGAAAAGAAGAGGAAGAGGGTAACATCCTCCTCTACATCTTCCACCTCCACATACTCTTCATCCTCCTCTTTCTCCTCTTCTTCCTCATCTTCCTCTGATAGAGAAAAGAAGAGGAAGAAGGGAAAAAAATCCAGTCAAAGATCATTTGGGAGAAGAAGTAAGTTCTAAATATAAAATATTTAAATATTAAACTTTCAGCAATATCAGAGATATAAGCACCTAATGTTAACTTTTACCCAATTATACAAATCTGACATAATTCTAATGAAGTTTTATTCATCACTTTGAACAACTGTCATCTAATAATAATTTTGCTCTGTATATTTTTCCCTTAACCCTAAAGGGGATAAGCCATTTGGAAAATGGATCTATCATATTTGTGGATGTATCATATTTAGGTGGATGTATCATATTTAGGTAGCGAAATGCACAAGGAATGTGACTCACCATTGAACAAAAGAAGAAAGAAAGAAATATGATGCGCTTCTGACTCATTCAGTGAGAATGTCCTACGTGTTTAATGTTCACATACTGTACTCTGGATCGACATCGACTTAACTTACTCACAGTCACAGTTTTGCAACTGACATACCTTGATTAAGCAAGATGTAGGATAATCAACCCTGAGTCCAGGATATATGATTGTCAGTTAATCTTGATTTCTGGAATACCCAGTTGTTGTAACAGTGAGCCAAAAATTATTTTCACTTTTTTCTCTAGTGACTACCCCGGAACAAGTTGTACATAGATACAAGCTTCTTCTGAAAGCATTCCAAAAAATTCGGAGTGTTCCTGAGTGCTTGAAAATGCACAAGGTGGGCAAAACCACCTTGGCCTTGATGAGTATCATCGCAGAGGTATGTATGAGGGCAGATGTATTTATAATTTCAGTGTTGTTGTCACACAGCTTGCTGTCAAGTACAAGTGATTGATTACACTACACTTTTGATGTTAGTTATCCTTAGGAAAATGCAGTCTAATCTAACAGTGTTGCAACAAGTCATCATTCATGAAGGTGATAATTTTTAGTTTTCTTAAGATTATTTAGTGATTTAACTGTACAATCATTTTTGCAATATGTACTGGTGCTGTTAAATTATAGTGTTATACTAACAGGCGTTTATATATTTTTTTTTTTTTTGTCTACCCTATCTATATCACTGAGCCTAGGCCAAATAACAGAAACACCATTCTTTATTGCAGTACAGTTCAAAAGCAGCATAAACTACAGCCTCTAGTCAATTAATACCTCTCTGAAACCATCTGGAATAAATGTATAATAACACCTTCGTAAATAGGATTTTTTTGCAGGACTGTTGTTTTAGAGTGAGTTTGTTTTAGGCTGATGTGCCTAATAACACACTGGTGTATAAACGGGTAAAGTTGGGTTGGAGCTCAACAGAACTAAGCATTGCCTCCTCACTGTCACGTTCCCTGTTTTGTGTTTGGACAGAGACTGTTTTTATTATTTTTTTTAAATGGATGTCAATTAAAGAGAGGCTTCACTAAAGAGTTGCGTATATCTCAATGTTCAAACTTCGTCTGACCAGCATAAATTCAACATGTACTGTTATACCAAAACTGTTTCACAGCAACATCCCATAAACATTGGGTTTCCATAAACATTCACCCTTATCTACCTCTTATTCATACAGACAGAACAGTTCATGAAACCCCACAAGCATGAGATTGAACAACAATGAAAATGCATGAGCAAGGAAAAAATAATAAGAAATATAAAATATGAAATATAGAAACGTAATAAATGAATGAATTATAAGTCAAGTCACCTTTATTTATATAGCGCTTTTAACAATACAGATTGTGTCAAAGCACTTAACAGTATCAAATTGGAGGATAGAGTGTCAGTAATGTATAATAATAAGATTAAACACTCAATTTTCAGTTAAAGGCATTTCATTATTGAATTCAGAGATGTCATTGTCTAGCTCAGTTTAGTTTAAATAGTATATATGAAATCAAATAGACGATAATCGCTAGAAATTAAGTGTCCCCAACTGAGCAAGCCAGAGGCGACAGCGGCAAGGAACCAAAACTCCCTCTGTGACAGAATGGAGAAAAAAGCCTTGGGAGAAACCAGGCTCAGTCAGGGGGCCAGTTCTCCTCTGGCCAGGATATTATTGTTTATTTATTTTTTTTACTTATTAATTAAATTTTAAATGTATAAATGTATTATATTTCTATTTTTATATTGTTGCAGTTTCTAACAATAATAGTATTATGTAGTTAGGTATTTTATTATATTATAGTTATTTTGTTTTATTTTAGTTTTATTGTATTTAAGTCGAGGTCTTCACTGGGGATATGTCCCCGGGGCTCATCCAGGTGTCTGGCCTCCGCCGACAATCAGGGTCGGGGACATCATCTCCCGGTGCCGATCCACCATCTGATCTGGACACAGACTGAGAAACAGAATAAGAAAGAAACAGACAAATATTAGCGTAGATGCCATTCTTCTTACGATGTAACAAGTACATCGTGTGTTATGAGGAGTGTTCCCGGTTCCGGTTGATCTAATTAATGCAGCCTAACAATCCTTTAACGGATTTGAATAATAGAAGTGTATTAGTATGTTATGTGTAAACCAGGTTAAAGAAATGTGTCTTTAATCTAGATTTAAACTGACAGATTGTGTCTGCCTCCCGAACAGTGTTAGGTAGATTGTTCCATTATTTTATAAAAAATAATCAAATAATAAAAATAATCAAATCATATGACTGACTGATTATAAAATGATGAATAAATGTGAATAAATTATTATAAATGAATAAGAAAAACAAAAATTAAACCCAACACACAATTTGCATGCGAGGATTTAAGGATCCTTCATTATGTCAAAAAAAAAAATGACGTGTTGTATATGCCAGGTTAGACTTGTATTATTTATGTTTGTGTTGTAATTTATACTGTTTAATAAATGAAGGAAAAACTACATATTATTTTAATGAATTAAATGTTTTAAATTACAATTGAGTTTTTACTGTAATCTTAAATGTAGTTTTATGCACCCTGCAGTGACTAATTTACTAGCTTTTATGAGTAATATAACACCTCCAGGACTGATCTTGGAGACTCCTGATTTAAGGTGTCCCTGTGTTCCATTGTCAGTTTCATCATGTCACGTCACACATTCCTATTCTGTATGCCGGATCTGTTCATGTTTAGCTTCCATTGTATTTTCAGTTCTACTTTGATTTCATTAAATAAGCCTCAGTTCAGTAATACATTATTATGTCCTGCCTCCTTAACTTCACAATGTTTCCATTTCACCATCATTTACATGGCCCCTCGCTGGAGATCTGCTTCTCTTTTCACTTTCAGTATCACAGTGTTCACACCCCTTATTTTTTGGATTTATTACTTCAGCACACACACACACATGCACACACACACACACACTGGTATTCCTATCATTATGGTGACATTCCAGAGGCATAATGGTTTTCACACTGTACGAACTGTGTATTCTGTCATCCTAGACTAGCCCTACCCCTAAACCTACCCATCACACTACATTTTCTGTATTTTTACATTTTCAAAAAACATCATAATAAAAAACATCATAATAAGGGGGTAACGAGCACCACTTACCCTGTAACTACACAGAACAAGGGGGTAACAAGCACCACTTTAATTTACAGCCCGCAAATGTTGTATTTACCCTGTAACTAAACAGAATAAGGGAGGAACAAGTTGGACTTAAGCACAGAACAAGTATATATTTGCACAGTAATTACAGAGAAAAATATTGCAGTAGTTTTAATTTAATTGTTTGATGGCCAAATTAAACTCTCTACTTTTATTTATTTTTATTTTTATTTATTTATTTATTTTTTGCTATAAAAACATCACAGTATACATCCACTGAAATACTTTGCTGTATCATGTATTTTTTTCTGTGAACAGCTGGAAAGAGGTAAGCTTGCTTTAAGCTGCATTGAACCTTGATGGTATATCATCCAAAGTTATTTGGTGATAGTGGTGTTGGGAAGTTGCTGGTGTGACTCAGCTGAGATCGAAGAATAAGCTTTCGTAAGGTAAGTAGACTCGTGAATTATAAATCATAACAGAAACTCATTAACTCATTTCACTAGATGTCCAGTTTTGTTGTTCAGTAATCTCCATCATGTATCCTTTAATAATAGAATATGTACCCCAAGGTTAAAAAATACCTTGGCCTGTAATAAAATAGGCTACCAATATAAAATTATGAAAAGTATATTGTCTTTCTAAATCACTCCTAAACATAAGATTGTTGTTTAGATCATACATATCATACCACGTAATATTAGAATAGTTGTTTATACTGTATATACTTACAGTATAAATGATTTGTAATTTCACAGGTTATTACCCCTTTATTCCCCAAACGTCACATATTATTCCCCTATACCTACACGGAGGTACTGAATAGGTACACTATAATTACAAAAAAGTTACGCTGTAACTTCAGTTTACTTACACGGTTCGTTGCAGGTTGATTATCTGGTTTGTTACCCCCTTATTACCCAAACGTAACACATTGTTCCCCTTATACCTACACGTATGTTCTTTATAGGTACACTATAATTACAGAAACGTATACCGTAAATTCAGTATACTTACACAGTTCTTTGCGGGTTGTAATCTAAAGTGTTACCTTATTTTAAATGTACAATGTTCAAACACAACAACCTTCTCTTAACAATAGCTCTTGTTAAAGATAAGAATAGTATTAAACATTGTGGTCAAAGTGCATATTATAACTAATAACAAAATATTTCGTAATAAAAAAAGTTTATAATGACACTCCATGTAACATTATAGGAACCTTCCCCTTAAATGTGTAACCCCTATAAAATTTCAGGGTCACAGACATTCAAAGAAAGAGAACAGAAAATGGTTGCAGTAGCACCTCCGTGAAGTTGGCAGCCCATAAAAAGAAATAATCACCAAAACTATGCCATTCGTTTGTGCTGATTTGTGCCACAAATACGAACGTTTGTGCTGGTTTGGTATTTGAGATATTAAACATTTTTTTGACCGTGTGACGTCACCCATGTTGCCCAAATCGCTCCAAACCCACGCAGTTCGTTTGTGCTCGATTTGTGCCCGTTTGTGCCTTTAAAACAAACATTGTATCTATTTTCCTTCCTTAGATATAACCAAAATATTTTTGGGAGATGTGACGTCACTCTCCACCCCAGTTTATCTAAAATTCAAAAATCGTAAGGTTTAGTTTTTTTGCTATTTTCAATTGTTCGTAAACCTACTTTTTCGAACTCGTCCTAGACGGTTCGTCCGATTTTCACCAAAATTAGCTCAGATCATCCTCAGACCATGCTGGCAAAAAGTTATGGAATTCAAGTTGATCCGTCCAAACCGTTCTAGAATAACACGTGTACAAATTCTACGAAAAGGACGCAAAAATGGATCTGAGGCTATATCTCCGCAACGATTTGGCGTATTGAGACCAAACTTGGTGTGTGTTATAACAAGCATGACCTGAGACTACCTGCAGTGTTTCGGCACTGTGCGCCCTAGTGCTCAGGAGATATGAAAAATGCATATTTCTGCTTATAACTTCTGAATGGTTTGGCCAAAAATCAAATCGCTGTTTGGAGCGATCTGGGCAACATGGGGTGGAGAGTGACATCACACGGTCAAAAAAATCATGTTTAATATCTCAAACACCAAACCAGCACAAACGTTAGTTTTTTGCGGCACAAATCAACACAGACGTAGCACAAACGAATGGCATAGTTTTGGTGATTATTTCTTTTTATGGGGTGCCAACTTAACGGAGGTTGCATTTGCTAGTGAATTGGGTGAGTGATATGAGACAATCAGAGGGAGAAGCAGACTCTCTTGCTAAAAAGAGAACAGAGAGAAGATCTGCTGACTCAGCACAATAACGGTTAGAAAGAAAAGTGAAACAACCCAGCAGGCACCAGACGTCTATGTAACATCAGGTTGACGTTGGACATGACATCGGACAGACGTTGCATTTTGGCTGAAAATGAAAATGACGTCAATATTGGATTTTGGTTGCACAACCTAAAAACAACAAAATCTCAACGTCAGCTGACGTCCGATTGTCCGATTGGACATCAATTTAACATTGACATTAGATGTTGAATTTACGATGAATTTTGGTCACCCGACGTCGCAACCAAAATTTAACCAAATATCAACGTCTTATGACGTTGTGTGCCTGTTTTGTGCCTGCTGGGAAGTGGAAAAAAAGAAAGAGTTTAGGCTGATTCTGATAAAATTCAAAGGATGATGCATAGGGCTGTGACGGTTGCCGTGACAACCGCGTCACCGCGATGGTCGGTTGTCAACGCGGTTGTCTTTTGCCACAGGCGGTAGTGCACGTGACGTCACACACTCTATAACAAGCATAATACAAAGTTTTGTACACAAATGTTATAATATTACAGCTGCCAATTATTTTATTTAGACTATAAATCTATGCTAATTCACAAATTAGCTCAAACACCATACACAACGTTTCCTTTAGACTGGCAGGTTTGAGCGCAGGAAAATACAGTTTATTCTGCATTCAGCAAATTTGTTTCGTGTTGAGCGATGGACCTTGCTGGGAAACCAAATACTATATCGCCGATCTGGAATCATTTCCATTCATGTCACCCATCCACGTTTGTACAAGTGTCTTCAAGTTCACGTGATTGCAAACGCTCGGCTGGTCAGGTTTGTGTTGGTGAGGCTTTCTCCAAACGAGCCAAATACAAACGAGACAGCGATAAATGTAAGATGCTACCAAGAAATGTGGCAACATACGCCGCGATTCCTATTCCACAGAGAGCGCGTGCAGACGAGGAGTTAACGCGCCGCTCGCTCGGTGGCGGAACAGAACCGTGTCTAAACCGGACGCGACAGGTGTCACTCCGCGTCGCAACCTACAGTCTATGGTCGCAACACAACAGGTTGAGTGTCTACACAAGACATTTGAGCTTTGTGTCAGTACGTCATAAACAGGACGAAGCAGTTTACTGTGGGGATTTGTCGTGTCATGTCGCGCAGCATCCAATGTACACAGCACCACTGATTATAATGGGTATTTTGTCGTGTCTTGCCGCGCCGCCCGCGTCTGGTTGACAGGGTGTATACTTTTTTTTATTTTATTTATTTTTTTAAGGCTACTTTCCTATTTGACTATTATTTGTTTGATATTTATTTTAGTGTTTTGCAGGCTGCGAGTTAACTGACGGAAGTGCTAAAATAAACACGCACGTTTGTTAACAGATGATCGAGCCTCATTTATTTGTTGCGTTTCAAATTTATACATATAATTTTGAATTTGAATAGTATATATATAATTTTTATGTATAAATATAGGCTAATTAATATCATACCACCGCGCCACCGGCGGTAGTTGGTCCATTACCACCGCGGTGGTAAAAATCTGCCACCGTCACAGCCCTAATGATGCACTGTTTCATGATTTGTTTCATGGAACTCTGGTGAGTTTTGTCTTCTTCGTTTGAAACTTGTTTTGTTATTGTTCTTACATGTTCAATGTTCAGAAATATAACTGATTGTAATGGATGACGAGCAAATATTGACAGATGTGCAGCGAAATGAAGATATAAGTATTTTGCTGTGAAAAAAAAAACAGTCGGAGTGAGTCGATTGTTAAAATTGCTGTGTCATGTGTTAACTACATGTACAGTAGGGTGAATTTGGGTAATTTGGGACTTTTTTTGCAATTTTGACTTCTGCGATTTATTTCGATATCTACACTCTCAAAACGGATGTGTTAAAAACAACACAACCTGTGTTATATTTTAACACACCTGTGTGTCTAGTTAAGGACAACACATTTTGTGTTACTTTTAACTCAGCCAATGTGTTATTCTTCTTAACACAGGGAGTGTGTTAAAATATTTAACACACTAATGTGTCATAAATCACACAATTTGTGTCATAGATGTGCTATCTTTGACCAGTTAAAATGAATGCAATACAAAATCAATTTTTAAAAAAAAAAAATATATACATTTATTAAAACTTGACTACTACATTTTCACAAAGTCAATATTCACGTCATTTGAATTTCATAAAGACTTTTTAAACAATTTTATATCTTGGATTTACAAAAAGTTTTTCTTTGTAAGAAATCATGTGAAGTGGTTTTACATCAGCAGCATTGCTCAAATTAATCACTTTGTATTCATTTGTTCTTTGGACTGCATAAGCATGCAAGTGTGGGTGAAAATACATTTGTGATAAAACTCTAAGAAAAACTAAAACCATTCCTTTTTCACATTGTGGAACTATGTGTAAAACTTCACCAAAGAGACGCTCTTCTCTTAAGTCACAGTTTAAAGCAAGTACACAACCAGTTTGAAAAGTCTGACTGAACAGACTAACAGAGAGAGAAACATGAACAGTGCTACATGTGTCAAGTTCATAGCCAAAGTCTTTCATGCTTTCAACAAACAGGACACTTTTTTCCAAAGATCCAACCATGACTGGAAAAACATTTGGGACAGTAATTTCTGTTAATGGACTGCCCAATTTCCATTGAAACATAGTCTGAACCTGACTCTTGTAGGCTAATGTCTTACTTATATTTACAAAATTACATACAACTTGCGCTTGTCTTTTTAGAGGACCATGCTTTCCCTCAAATCTCATGCACCAAATTTTATCCTCACTGACTCTTCTCCTCAAGTGGAATGATGACTTTGTCATTCTCTGCCACTGATGTATTGCGTTGTAGAACTGGGCGCTCCTAAACAGACAATGTGGGGTTGATGGTTTTCCACCATTGTCAGGGAATTATCCAGGAGGCCAGAGATGCTGGTTCCAGCCTGTAAAAATAAAAGTACATTTTATAAAATCCATTATCAACACCGTTCAAGTGACTGGAGGTTCTCTTAAAGGGATAGTTCACCCAAAAATGAAAATTCTGTCATTAATTACTCGCCTTCATGTCGTTCCAAACCCGTAAGACCTTCGTTCATCTTCGGAACACAAATTAAGATATTTTTGATGAAATCCGAGAGCTCTCTAATCCTCCGTAGACAGCAACACAACTGAAATGTTCCTAGGCACAGAAATGTAGTAAGAACATCGGTAAAATAGTCCATGTGACATCAGGGGTTCAACAACAATTTTACGAAGCTATGAGAATACTTTTTGTGTGCAATGAAAACATAAATAATGACTATTCAACAATTTTTCTCATCACATCTGCCGTGACGTGCTGCCATTGTGGAGAGAGTATCACGACGCATGCGCGGGCTTTCCTGTGCATATAAACGATGCATGTGCATACTGTAAACAAGGCACCACGCATGCGTTGTTTACATGCACAGGAAAGCTCGCGCATGCGTCATGAGACTCTCCACAATGGCAGCACGCCACGGCAGACGTGATGAGGATAAGAATTATATTTTCTTTGCACACAAAAAGTATTCTCATAGCTTTGTGAAATTACAGTTGAACCCCTGATGTCACATGGACTATTTTACCTACGTCCTTACAACGTTTCTGGCCTGGGAACATGTCAGTTGTGTTGCTGTCTACGGAGGATCAGAGAGCTCTCAGATTTCATCAAAAAATATCTTAATTTGTGTTCCGAAGATGAACAAAGGTCTTACGGGTTTGGAACGACATGAGGGTGAGTAATTAATGACAGAATTTTCATTTTTGGGTGAATTATCCCTTTAATTCATCTGCATTAATTGAACTATAGGCCAGGGAAATGTTCCTATTTTTGTTCAAAAGAAAATAGAGATGCATGATATTACTGGAATCGGATGATAAAGGCTTAAAATGTAAACAACGACATCGCCTGATTTGGGGAAAAAAAAAAAAAAAAAAAAAAAAAACACACCGATATGCCTTGTCAATAAGACGAATAGCTCACATGTGCTCAGGGTGTGCTAGTGATAAAATCACATCAGCAGTGTTGACATTCTTGAAGCAAACTTTTGCCTGAATGATGATTAGCTTCACTGTTTTGGATCACTGCATTTAATTTGAGAATGTACATACAGAATGACATGTCTGGCATGAAAAAGTAAACCGTGACTAGCGTGTGCAGCGACAACAGCAGCAACAGGCTGCTCTGGGTCCTAATGACCATTCGGTAAGACAGTTTATTTATTTAGGGGGTGCTGTTGGCCTATTTGTAATGAAATGAAAATACACAAATAACCTTAAGACACTTGGCCAAAATGAGTTGAAAAATATCTGCAAAAATCTAATATCATGCATCCCTAAAAGAAAACAAAATGAAAACAGTATAGTTTAATGCAAATCAGAGAGTCATGTAATTAAGTAACATCACAAAGTGCTTGCACAGAAAACTATCAAACAAAAAATAAAGCTGTCAATCAAGTTGCTTACCGGCTTAATGTCCAAGAGATAAGCAAGGGCCAACTTTGTACTGCATTTGGCCCACCCTGTGCTCCTTCTTGACGCAGTTGGGGGCAGTAATGTAGTAAGAATTTGAAGAGCTTTGTAACATGAATCTGTAGTATGATAGAAAAACACAAAATGGCTGACTTTAAACGCCAACCTTGCCTTCAGAGAACTACTAAAACTAATGGTGTTCACTGAAAGAAAAACAACATTTTGACAGAACGAGCAAATTAGCCTACCTTCACTCTCGTTATCAGTTGCCATGACCAGAGGATCTTTCACTGTGGACATCTTTTGCAACTTTGGAACAATATTTCCTTCCCATTTTCGAAGAAAGAGGTCAGCCTTCCCAGGAAACATTTTTCCAAACTCAGAGTCAAGCTACAACACAGGATAGAATACACAATTACAACACTACTGTATTTCCTCAGTATGTTCACAAATTATCGAGTCTTTTCGAGTCAAGTTTATGCAATCTTAACTTCAGAGAGGCATTGTGGGCCATTCCAGTACAGTAAAAAAAACAGTAACAGTAAAAAAAAAAAACACTATACTTCAGTATTATGATTTGAAATTAAACTGAATGAAGAAAAATAAGTGGTGGGGCATGATTTTAGTGCACCTTAATCTCTAGCTTGCAGCAGACTGATGGTTTGAAGGGATGTTAAAGGATAACGTAAGAGAAAGAACAGCATTTCAGAGGAAAAGCAAAAAAAAAAAAGCAAAAAAAAAAATTCCAGATTATGACTAAAGATCACAAAGACAAACTTTTTTTTTTAAAATAAATAGCATAATGAATTTTTCACCACAAGACTAGCAATGTGCGCTAACAAAAAACAAAAAACAAAACAAAAAAACAAACAAACAAAAAAAAAAAACATTTTGAATTCATGTGGATTTAGCTGTTAATATCTAACAGCCATGTCCCTTTGCTGACAAGTCTATTCATACCTAGCTACAAGGAAAAGCCATGCAAAACCCAAGAAGTCCTTACCAAGTATGGCATGTCTACAAATCGAGGATATTGTTCAAAGATATTGTTCACTGTTGGGGACTTGTTTGCGATCCATAACCTGCGATTATTGTATGTTTTCTCCATGCCCAATTTGATGGTATTGAGGTTTTCTGGAGATGGTTTCATCCTTTTGATCACAGTCGTCCACTCCTGAGATGACTCCTCCTCCCCTTCAGCAGTCATTTCCAAAGTGATATACACTCCAGAGGAATCACTGATTCGACTACGTTTGCGCTGGTAGCGATGCTGATCATCATGAAGTTTCCTCCGTGTATTTCTAAGTCTCATCTCAATAAATCCACTGTGGGAGACTGGGTCATAGAAATGTTCCTGGATGAGAGGGGAAGGATAACAATTGTAACTTTTACAAGAACCCATGATGTGTGACGAGCAAACCAGCAGAGTGGATGTACTTTTGGTGTTATTGTAACTCTAATATTGGTAATTAAAAAAATAAATAAAATAAAACAACTTTACAAAATAAACAAAAATTGCAAAGTCACTAAATTTCCAATTGATTTGTAACCTGTTAACCAATTAAGATACCACACTTACGCCCGTTTCACACCGCAAGCGAGAGCGGCACGTGAGCAGTTCGTATTTTTTTTCCGCCGTGCATGTTAACAAATGAGTGCGTTCATACCGGGAGCAGGAGCAGCGCATAAGCGTCAAGCAGGAGCGTCGCGTGAGCAGCAGTGCCGCGATCGTTTTGGCGCAGTCTATTTTTGCTGCGCCGCTTACACTGAATTAAGGCCGCAGTGCATTTTTCTTGATCAAAATTAACCTGATTAACATGAAAAATTACACATTTCACCATAAAATCACGTGAGGTGTTTCACAATCACAGGGTAAAAGGGACACAGTATTGATAAATACTTCAGCTAAAAACTTTTTTGATACTAATGCCTAAGTTAATACTTGTTCAAAACAATCACTTTAGCAAAGTTTGTACTAGGCTATTTTCTGCTTATTTTGATAAATAATGTTCAATAAATATACTGTCATTAAAATTTTACTATAAAAATATATTTTAAAATGCAGAAACAAAATAAAATGTAAAGATTCTGAAAGTATTGAAGGAGATCCCATAATAACTTAATATAGATTTACAGTAGTAACAAATTATATTTTATTAGGCTATATGATATGATTAATATCATGTTTTAAATATGATGTTTTTTTTTTTTCATAAACATGGTGATTATC
This sequence comes from Spinibarbus caldwelli, assembly GCA_039654775.1. Classification (NCBI taxonomy): domain Eukaryota; kingdom Metazoa; phylum Chordata; class Actinopteri; order Cypriniformes; family Cyprinidae; genus Spinibarbus; species Spinibarbus caldwelli. The sequence continues at coordinate 3,355,840 of CM077219.1, read as the reverse complement.
TCTAAGGTGGACAACCAACATAATAGGCTATATGATATTTACCATCTGAATCTAACCATGTCATGTCAATAATTGGAAAAGTCAGCCATCTATTAATTATCATGTTTATTGTGCCTTTCGCCCCAACAGCAGTGGTGCTTTTTACCCCAAATACCATACTTTTACATATTCAAGTTATTGAAAAACTGTTGCTTTAATTATCTTAAACCAAATCAAAAGACCTTTGTCTCAAAATATATTCAATTTTAGAGATTCTCATTTGCTACTTAAAGTTACATTTCAAAAAAAAAAAAAAAAAAAAAAAGGCATCAAATATTAGAGTTAGCACAGAATCAACTACACGAAAATGCATCACTGCCAGGAGTTATTGCCCAAACTTCAAAGGCCTGTTTAAGTTATTACAACTAGAGGCATTTATTAACTTTAAGATTACTTTTTATCATGTAAACTATATGAACTTATGAACTCATGAACTTATATGCATGTAACAGAGGGGAACACGGCCGCATCACAGCATGCTGCCTATATCAAAGCACATGACAGTCGGAGAACACCTGAAAAGCATGACCGAATGAACGATACTCGTCTGTATTTGCAGTACACAAGCCGCGGTTCAGCTGCGCGTGACAAACGCTGCCAGTGTGAAAGCACAATGGGCGCGCGCTGCTCAAGCTCTGCATACGCACCGCTTCTGCGCTGCTTCTGCTCTGCTTACACGTGCGGTGTGAAACGGGTGTTACTATTCCAATTTGCATTTATTAAAAGTGAGCTTTGTGTGTTTGAATAAGTACAACTTACAAATCCTTCATTCTCTTCTCCCATCTTGATCTTCAGAGAAGGAAACAGTGTTACCACACTTTCTGCCAACATCCGTTTCTCATCATTACAAGGGTAACTATAAGCAAAACAAAGACAAAACATGGAAGAATTACCCAATTCAACTTGTACATAATACATTTAAAAAAAAAAAAAAAAATACAGGAACCAAATTCAGTCAGTTTTCTCTACTGCTGATCAGCAGTTGTTTTACAAGGTTTTTCCCCCAATTATGTTCAAATTATTAAAAGTAATCAGTGCGTATTCAAAGTATTCAACATCTTTATTATTATTATCACATTCACAGTTGTTTTAGTTAAATTAATTTCTCAACTGTAAACTTACAATCCACTTTGTTCCACCAACGCACTGACACCTATCTTCACAAGGAGTTTTCTTGATGTCTCTGAAAGCATTCCTGAAGCTTCATAATCCTTAAATATACTCGGACCTTTGCTTTCAATTAGTGCTCGCAGAGTGTCTACATCAATTCTATTACGTTGATGCTGGAAATATAAAAGGCACAAAGTAGTTCTAATTAGATGAGTTAATGATTCAGTTAATCAAAGTCCCTCCCTTATATTGTTCCAGAATGAAACAGCATTTTTGAATGAACTGGTTGAATGATTCACTCATAAAGACGGTCACTTATCAACATGTACTGGCAAAATGTACAGATGTACAAGTGTACAGACTATTAGTTTCTCTGGAATGGGCAAACAAATAGTGGCAATAGGGCAAACAAAGTGATACCAATAGTGAAAAGAGTGCTGTTATTTTGGCACTCAGTTATATATACAAACCTTCTGTTGACTACTTGGACCAGCTTCTTGTATGTTCTTTGGTGCAACCTTCAAAAAGAAAACAAAAAAAACAATTAAAATATATATTCAAGTATATTACCTGTATTAGTATACTTAAGTCCTCCATGAACATACATTCTGATGACTTGGACTGGGTGCATCTACATCCAATTTTTCATCCTGAAAGGACAACAAATGTAATAAGATGAAGTACAATAAAAAAGATATGAAAAAATGAAACTGCATCTACTCTTATGTTATGCACAAAAATGTTAAAGTAATCTTTTAACAATGGATACGTTTAATTGATAAAGTTGTCTGTTTCTGGTCTGAATAGCGCTCCTTGCAAAAACAGTGTCAAAGAGCCAGATGGCATGGTGATATTTTATTTTTTTAATTCTGTTTATATGAAATCAGGATTACAATGTACGTGACACAAAAGTGTAACAGTGTAATACTGTAGGTACATTTGTAATCATATCATCCCACACCATGTTTGAATGGAAATGCAACTTGAACTCTTTCTTACCATTGCTCAAAATTGAAAAGCAATATTAATATTTAATGCTTAAGGAAAGTACAATAATACTGGAATCTGTATGCATGACACACAGGTAATTTATTATTAGTTATATTAAAAGGGAAATTACATACCAATGCCTGTGATCCACTTGTCTTAATCGACTTAAAACTTGAAACTTGTCCAAGGTTTCCACTTTCTCAGTTAGGTCAGTGTCAATAAATTAAAATCAGCATTAAATTTCAAAATTCGGTGGTACTCTGCAGCACAGGGGAGGAGATATTTGGAACCATCAATTATTTCAACTGCACTCTTGAGATGCTGCAGTTTTTTTGCATATCTCCTTTTCATCAAGTAAGTTAGTACAGCCACTAGTGTTTTTGGAGTGTCCTCCATTTGAAGCTGCAAAAGGGCAAACAAAAACACCAATCTGTTATATATACATATATTGATTAAGCATAGGATTCACATTCATAATATAAAAGAGTAGTTAACAAGCAGTGTTAGAATGAACAATATTTACGAAAACATCAAGCTAGCATAAGCTAGATAAACTTCCGAGATAAACCTAAAGCAATCTTTTGATCTCTGACAAATCGGTCGTCAATTTCCAATGAAGACTCTTGCTGAATTTGGTACCTCATACTACTTCTACGATTTCTGCCATATATTATGGTAAAAATAGTAAAAGTAGTGTTGCTAGTACGCGGTTCCGAATTCAGAATCGGTTTGTCTCGTATCACAATAATGCACTCTCGAAATCTGCCATTAAAATAACGCCAAAACTGCCTCAAATGAACTATAAAACGAGAAAAAAGCTACAATCCATTTCTTATTGGTTAAAATGAACGGAGACTATCTCGTGTTTTTCCGTGGGTGCTCGAGACCCTGCACCCCGGGGTCGGCGCTTCTCTTAAAAGGATGCTGAAAACAACACATCCTGTGTTGTTTCTTAACACACCTCTGTGTCTAGTTAAGGACAACACATTTTGTGTTACTTTTAACTCAACCATGTGTTATTCCTGCTAATTTTCTACACACCAGTGTGTTATAGTTACACAATTTGTGTCAATTGCGTACACAAAATGACACAAACCGTGTCAAATTAACATCCTTTTTGAGATGGAGACGTTATGCCAATGTCGAAGTCAATCAAATTTTAAACGTTACCGTGATTATGTACGGGCATTTAACAAAACATCAATACATTCTGTTGTTTAATGAAAGAGAGGCGACAAATAGCAAGGCGAGTGGTAACGCTTTGTCAAACTCGGTAACGAGAATCCTGCCTAACGTTAGCTGCAGCATTTTATCAGACGTCGTGTCATTTGCAACAAATCAAAGAAAAACAAAACTCATTAAAATGTTCTCTCCAGAAAGTGAGGGACAGACTTACCAAAGTGTATGAGGAGAAATAAAAATCATTTGTGAAGCACTAACTTTAACTCAATCACGATTTAACTCAATTAACCTAATCAAACACGGTTGCTGTCCTGTTCAACACTGCCTCTCTACGGAAAATACGTTATCCATACGCACAAGAAGTCGCTAACTAAACGCACATTTGACCGTCGAAAAAAAAATAACAATAATAAAATACATTTGACAATTTCTAATAACAAATAAATCCAAATACCTGACATGTGTGCATCCAAGTCATCCACCGAACATTGTGTGCCTGGGCGCAGATCCCCCTCCTGCTCAGTGATTTGAACCGTTGTATATACTAAACTAACTGGGAATTTGGGAAATGAAATTAACGGTTTACTTCATCCTGATACCTTTGCATGCTATTGGAATACATTTCCCAGATTCCATCTCTGTAGCATCTCTCTAGCTAGCTGCTAGCTACTGTGAACTTGTGCTAATGTTATAACCTCCAGCATTAACACCCATTTCTCATTATGGCATATATTAACCCTTGCCATTAGATTTATAAAGTCCCTAAATGGATATTTCCCCCATTTTAAGACTGTCCCAGATTACCCAAAGCATGTTGTCCCACGTTCTCAATCATATTTGATAATGTGGGACAACAAAAAAATGTTTGAAAGAAAAAAAACTAAAAGACATTTTCAACACTTTAATACATATTTTGTTGCTTGAATAGATCACAAACGTAATTTGACAATATTGTGTAATTTTACTCTATATTGTGATATTTACTGAATATGGTATTATCTTACTTAAAATATGATGTATGATCATGAAAGGAATCAATATACTGATTAATACGTTGAACTATTCCAATACTATTGTGAAATATAAGAGGCCATCCATTGGGCAGTACTGGTGTGTGGGAATGGAATTTAAGGGGGATACTTTTAAGGTTGTAATTGATACAAAATAACTACTGTCTCTTGGGAAGGTACAGAGAGTCTATTGTGTTGACTTTTGAATACTGGTGTTTTTCCATTGGAGTGTACCAATGAGCTTAATAACTCTATGAGCTGTGGGAATTTCCAGAGTAAACAGATTTAATGTAACCATTTTGATGTAACATTCTTAAAAAATTGCTGATCTGGTCAAATTCCACCATTAAAAATGGGTCAAGTGGGCTGGTAAGTAATTGTAGCAAAACCAGACAAGAGCAACCAATAAAAAACTGGCAGTGCCAAATTTGGTTAGTAAAAGGTATAAAAAGGATGTGTGAACACACAAAGACTCAGAGGCAGTGGATGTGGCGGCTGTCTTCTCGGCTTTGTTACATTGTCTAATAAAGTCTTGCTTCTGGCACCTGGAACTCTGCTGTTTGAGCTTCTTTGATTGCGCCGAAGAGATCTCCCTCTCTCTGGGCCACGACAACAACAATTAGGAACATTGTCTTATTTATGACAGATTTATGTCCTTAACATTAATTTAGTCAGAATCCTATGTCATTGACCTTGTCATGCAATTCCCAGGGGAGCTTCTTGATTGACAAGTGCCCTGCCCCTTTCTGTGGAATCACCCCCGTGAAGTCATGTGATTTCAGTCACATACATCCATGCTAAAATTATAGTAAAAGTCCTGTTGACAAAATTTTATTAGAACAGGAAATAAACACACTGGAGTTTAGGTGTCCCAGATTACCCAATGTCCCAGATTACCCGTATTCACCCTAGTCATGCTAATGGAGCAATTTTTTTGTCAATCTGGTAATTTTCTGTTACACAAAATCAGATATATCATTATCTTGTAAAGTGTGACTTTATTTGTTCTGTTTTGCATTTATGGTGTACAATAACAGTATGTTTAATGTGCTCTGCTCAATGTGTTTAGTATGACAACCTAGTATTTTCTTTGCGAAAAGAGAGTGACTCAGACATACAGTTGAAAGGAAATAATTAATTTTATTGAATGCATTTCATGTGAAAGGTCTGTCGTTAATTTAGATAATGTGAACGACAATGAGTAACACATTCCCTGCATTGTGAAGGTTGTTTTTTTTGTAGTCCCCTTTTGATGTTCACAGTTCCTGAGTCGATAATGGAAATTGAACGGCGAGCCATTAGCGATCTTCGATATTGCACTGCATTGTGCATTATTCAGCACTCCCTGGAGGGCATCGTTTTCTTGGATGCACATAAGGAAAATATACCACACACCACACACATTTGGATACATGATTGGACCATTTAAACTACCCAGGTAGAGAATATTTATTTTCTTTCCTAATTTTTTTTTTTTGGACCTGATTCTATAAAAGACAGACGAGGAGACCAGAAAATTTTATTTATTTATTTATTTATTTTTTACTGTTTTGGAACTTTTTATTCTCTGTTTACAGCCCTGATTTTTTTTTTTTGTTTGTTTGTTTGTTTTTGCACGTATGTGGTAACACTAGAGTTCATTTTGTTTACGGTACCAATACAGTATTTTTCCATTCTTTCATTCGTTATTGTTGTGTTGCTGTCCATTCTTAGAAAAAAAAGAATCCTCCCTCCGAACCTAGATTTCAATTACTGTGCCTACAAAATTGCGCTTGGTCACCATTAATGGTGTTTCGAAACAACGGCCTACACATTCATTCCTCCCTCCTCCCTCTTTTTTCCCATTTACATCCACTTCTCCCTCCTTTCCATTTACATTCACCCCACTTACTGAGGAAATTAATGTAATTCAAACATTGTGGACATGCACATTACAGATAGTTTATGACTTATTAAAAAGGTTAAAATGATACTCCAACTTTTGTAAGAACTGAACAATAAAAATAATTAATTTCAACTATTGAATCCAACTATCCACTCCCACATCCTTCACTCCTCCCTTCCGCGATCTTATTTCATCCTGTCATTAAACAACTTATCTCTCTTCATACTCCTTTATTCCCACATTTTCCCCCATGCATTTCTTCTGCACCCAAACCACCCTTTTTCAGAGTAGTGATTCTGTTCAGGACATAATTTTTTAAGTCCCGTCCATGTTCGCTCCTTCAATGCTGGTTCTGTTTGTATGCTTCGCTCACAGTCTTTCTTACTAGGAACTTTGCATGTGCTGATGAAGTTTGTGTCATTCTACTGCTTTTACCTTGGTGTTTTCTTTGAAGGATTTGAAGAACCTACAAAATAAATAATAAATTCATTCCAATTACAACTGAAGTCAGTTCAAAACAATGTGCAACAGTGTTGCCTAATGTGTAGATATTTAGAATTCTGAAAACAGGTTTGGGAGAGTTATATTTATAAAATTAAGGCATTTAAATGCAACTCTAAGTGAAATTTAAGGCCACTTTCACAGTAATACAATAGCTAAATTGCAAATGTTTCTAAGGTTTACAAACTTGTTACCTAATATTACATGATCTTAAATAATCTACCAGCCACCAAGAAATCTTACCAGCCACTTTAATAAAATCAAGTATGTCAAATATTTTGTATGCTAAATTTTACTTCAAACAGTTTAATATATTAATGTTATAAATTAAACTGCATATACAGTTGTGCTCAGTTTATATACCCCTTGCAAAATATGAATACTTTTTTTTTTTTTAACAAAACAAGAGGGATCATGAAAAAATCTTTTTTATTTAGTACTGTCATGAATATCACAGAACAGATGTTTATATATTCTCCAGAAGACAAAATAACTGAATTTATAAAAATTACCACATTCATAAGTTTATATACCCTTGAATATTAATACTGTTGTTCCGTGGATGATCCATGACTGTTTTTATGTTTTGTGATAGTTGTTCATAAGTCCTTTGTTGGTCCTGAGCATCCTGCTGTTCATTCTTTGGTTTTCCAACAGTGACTGTATGATTTTGAGACATATCTTTCACACTGAGGACAAATGAGGGACTCATACATAGCTATTACAAAAGGTCAAAACATTTACTGATCCTCCAGAAGGAAACACGATGCAACAAGAGCTGGGGGTTGTAAACTTTGAATAAGATGATGACTTTTTGAATCGCATAATCAAGGTAAATTGTACTTATTTTGGCTTCTGGGAAACATGTATTTATGTAGTTTGTAAAGTGTAAGCTAGTACTAGATTAAAAAAAAAAATTTAAAAAAAAGTTTTTTTTTTTTTTTAATAAGAAATATTTTCTTATTTAAAAAAAAAAAAAAAAGTTTTTTTTTTTTTTTAATCTAGTACTAGCTTACACTTTACAAACTACATAAATGCATGTTTCCCAGAAGCCAAAATAAGTACAATTTACCTTGATTATCCGATTCAAAAAGTTTACACCCAAAGGAGATAAGACTTTAAAGTCACAACGTGTAGGTTATTTAAAGGGGCAACAAGTCCAATGGTGATGATATTTGCTCATAGTACATAGGAATAATAATAATAGAACTGTTTACATGCACCTTGCTAAATTAGAGGAATAATAAAATGTCATTTTTTTAGTACTAGCCTGATGAAACATTTAACATAACGTGTTTACGTAGGTACAGTCTACAAGACAAAATTATAGTTGAATTAAAAAAATGACACTGTTGAAAAGTACATACTCTTGATTGATTATACTGTATGTCATTATGTGGATGATAATTTGTTTTGAGATAGCTGTTCATGAGTCTCTTGTTTGTCCTGAACTGTTAAACTGCCTGCTGTCCTTAAGAAAAATCTCCCAGGTCCTACACATTCTCTAACATCTTCTGCATGTTTAAACCCTTTCCAGCAATGGCTATGGTTTTGAGATCTTTTCACACCGAGGACAATTGAGGGACCAAATGTATTTTTTTTAACAGCTATAATTTTGCATTGTGGACTATATTATGTGAAACTGTTTCATTGCGGTTGAATGAATAACTACAATTTTTGTGATCTTCTTATTTTGTTAAAATTACTAATATTTTTGCAGATTCTGCAAGGTGTATGCAAACAGTTGACCACAACTGTAGTTATGTAATATTATTTATTGTTTTGTATATATATATATATATATATATATATATATATATATATATATAATTATTATTATTATTATTTATTTATTTTATTTAGTTTTGATACTTAGCTACAGAAGATTCTTACAAAACAGTATACCTGAACTCCCACCTTGGAAAGTTCACTGTAGCCACAATAATACCAGAGGTATGTGACACAATTTGGAAAAACTGCAGCCTCAGTACATGCCCATTCCAAGTACTGATGATTGTATGAAAATTGCAGATGGATTCCAGGAAAGGTGGCAGTTCCCAAACTGCATTGGAGGTGGTAAGCATGTGGTCATCCAGGCGCCATCAAACTCTGGATCCAACTTTTATAATTACGAAGGTGCTTTCTCTATTATTTTGATGGCCCTGGTTGACCACAGGTATTGCTTTAGCATAATTGATGTTGGTGGCCATGGATATAGTTTAATCACAATATGTACTGGACTCTCAGAGAAGTATGGTGTCTATCTCCTATCTTAATTCCACAATGTTGGTCATTGCTGCAGGGAATGTGACTGGTTCCTGCCACAAGATTTTCTCTGAAACTGAAAACATAAAACATAAGACATTAGTTACTTCTAATCCCTAATACCTATTAATACTAATTATTGCATTCAGTACTTTATTTTAAGTGTATGTAATAAACAAATGTTCACAGCTAGATGTTGTGATTTACATACTTTTATTGCAAAGGCACCACAAGTCTAGTCAAGTCAAGTCACCTTTATTTATATAGCGCTTTTAACAATACAGATTGTGTCAAAGCACTTAACAGTATCAAATTGGAGGATAGAGTGTCAGTAATGTATAATAATAAGATTAAACACTCAATTTTCAGTTAAAGGCATTTCATTATTGAATTCAGAGATGTCATTGTCTAGCTCAGTTTAGTTTAAATAGTATCTATGAAATCAAATTGACAATAATCGTTAGAAATTAAGTGTCCCCAACTGAGCAAGTCAGAGACGACAGCGGCAAGGAACCAAAACTCCCTCTGTGACAGAATGGAGAAAAAAAACCTTGGGAGAAACCAGGCTCAGTCGGGGGGCCAGTTCTCCTCTGGCCAGGATATTATTATTTATTTTTTTACTTATTGTTTTAATTAAATTTTAAATGTATAAATGTATTATATTTCTATTTTTATATTGATGCAATTTCTAACAATAATAGTATTATGTAGTTAGGTATTTTATTATATTATAGTTATTTTGTTTAATTTTAAGTTTTATTGTATTTAAGTCGAGGTCTTCACTGGGGATATGTCCCCGGGGCTCATCCAGGTGTCCGGCCTCCGCCGACGATCAGGGTTGCAGACATCATCTCCTGGCGCTGATCCACCATCTGATCCGGACACGGACTGAGAAATAGAATAAGAAAGAAACAGACAAATGTTAGCGTAGATGCCATTCTTCTTACGATGTAACTAGTACATCGTGTGTTATGAGGAGTGTTCCCGGTTCCGGTTGATCTAATTAATGCAGCCTAACAATCCTTTAACGGATTTGAATAATAGAAGTGTATTAGTGTGTTATGTGTAAGCCAGGTTAAAGAAATGTGTCTTTAATCTAGATTTAAACTGACAGAGTGTGTCTGTCTCCTGAACAGTGTTAGGTAGATTGTTCCAGAGTTTGGGCGCTAAATAGGAAAAGGATCTGCTGCCCGCAGTCGATTTTGATATTCTAGGTATTATCAAATGGCCAGAGTTTTGAGAACGCAGCGGACGTGGAGGACTATAATGTGATAAGAGCTCGCTCAAGTACTGAGGAGCTAAGCCATTCAGGGCTTTATAAGTAATTAACAAGATTTTAAAATCTATCCGATGTTTGATAGGGAGCCAGTGCAGTGTTGACAGAACCGGGCTAATATGGTCATACTTCCTGGTTCTAGTAAGGACTCTAGCTGCTGCATTTTGGACCAACTGTAGTTTATTGATCAAGCGTGCAGAACAACCACCCAGTAAAGCATTACAATAGTCTAACCTTGAGGTCATAAACACATGAATTAGCATTTCTGCATTTGACGTTGAGAGCATAGGTCGAAATTTAGATATGTTTTTGAGATGGAAAAACGCAGTTTTACAGATACTAGAAACATGGCTTTCAAATGAAAGAGTGCTATCAAACAGCACACCTAGGTTCCTAACTGATGAAGAAGAATTGACAGAGCACCCATCAAGTGTTAGATAGTGCTCTAGGTTATTATACGTGGGGTTTTTAGGTCCGATAATTAACACCTCTGTTTTTTCAGAATTTAGCAGTAAGAAGTTACTCGTCATCCAGTTTTTTATATCGACTATACATTCCGTTAGTTTCTCAATTTGGTGTGTTTCACCGGGCCGTGAAGAAATATAGAGCTGAGTATCATCAGCATAACAGTGAAAGCTAACACCATGTCTCCTGATAATATCTCCCAAGGGTAACATGTAAAGCGTGAAAAGTAACGGCCCTAGTACTGAGCCTTGAGGTACTCCATACTGCAATTGTGATCGATATGATACCTCTTCATTTACTGCTACGAATTGGTGGCGGTCAGATAAGTATGATTTGAACCATGCTAAGGCACTTCCACTAATTCCAACAAAGTTTTCTAGTCTATTCAAAAGAATGTTGTGGTCGATAGTGTCGAACGCAGCGCTAAGATCCAGTAGAACTAATAAAGAGATACGACCATGATCAGATGATAGAAGCAGGTCTTTTGTAACTCTAATGAGAGCAGTCTCCACAAGAAGTAGAGTCTGGCTGGAGAGGATAAGGCAGTGTTTTACATCTCCAATGTGAAATGTTGAATCCTTTTGCTCTCATCAGTGTTCCAAGGGGCAGAATAAATTTTTAGTACATAAAAGATGAATATATCTTGAAGCTCACACACTAACTTGCATAATGTTTACACATATATCAGAAGAAGCAGTCGAACAGCAGAAGAGGACAGCAGTTTGTAAGTGTTTTGTTTTCTTTTCTCATTACATTTTAGCGTGGTTGTCGTTGCTAGGAAACATTGTTTTGATTACTGTTTTTACCGTAGCAAAGCATGCTCAAGTCGTGTTTGTTCTCGTGCATATCGCGTGGCTTTGCAGTTTCGGTTTGCTAAGTAGTAAGGCATGGACAAAGCCAGTAAAAGTACTTATTTACCTGTTAGAAAGCACTTGTTAGAAGAAGCAGTCGAACAGCAGAAGAGGACAGCAGTTTGTGTTTTGTTTTCTCTTCTCATTAGATTTTAGCGCGGTTGTCATTGCTAGGAAACATTGTTTTGATTACTGTGTTTACCATGGTAAAGCATGCTCAAGTCGAGTTTGTTCTCGTGCATATCGCGTGACTTTCCAGTTTCGTTTGCTAAGTAGTAAGGCATGGACAGCTGACTTCAATAACGAGTAATCAGGCGAATATAAAATTGGTTAGTTCACCAAGGCAGCCCTCGTGTGAAGACTGAAGAGTGTAAAGACCATCAACACTCTGATCACCTCGTTTGATCTCAAGCGAGTGTCTACTATGTCTACTCTCAAATCAGGTAACCAACTGGACCTCATCTACACATGCTATTGCTCCATTGATAACATTTTAGTTACTCCATTACACACCTCAGACCACTTCTTCATCTCTTCTAACCTCACACTAACCCCTGACACAGCACACACTCCTCCGCAGGTCACCTTTCAGCGTAATCTACGCTCGCTCTGTCCCTCTCGCCTATCCTCTATGGTTTCATCCTCACTTCCTTCACCCTCTCAGTTTTCAGCACTGACAATTATACGGTAAATTCTGTTTCTATAACTAGATTCCGCGATTCCCTCGCGTTTTCCGCATCGCGGAATCTTTTGCCGCATCGCGCCACGACGCTTGCGTCCGGTGTAGACACTGTGCAAGTTTTTTAATGGGTTATGTTATAGCCCTGCTTGTTTTTAATGTTTTTATAAAATCTCTGTATTGATCATATCATCTTATTATTTACTGCCATGCGAGCCACAAATTAAAGCTTTGCAAGCCGTATGAGGCTCGCGAGCCGGGCAATGAGTAGCACTGCTCTAGACTCAGGGCTGCAGAGAGGAAATGGCGCAAATCAAAAAACTCTACTGACCTTAGTGTGTATCAGTCACTCCTTTCTCAATTTCAACAAGAGTTGAAGTTATGGTGCTGCCTATAACATTTAATTAATAACATTAATCCCCGATTGTTATTATCAAATGGCCAGAGTTTTGAGAACATAGCGGACATGAAGGACTATAATGCTACAATGCAATAAGAGCTCGCTCAAGTACTGAGGAGGTAAACTATACAGGGCTTAAGTAATTAACAAGATTTTAAAATTTATCCGATGTTTGATAGGGAGCCAGTGCAGTGTTGACAGAACCGGGCTAATATGGTCATACTTTCTGGTTCTAGTAAGAACTCTAGCTGCTGTATTTTGGACCATCTGGAGTTTATTAAAAGTGCAGAATATAGCATTACAATAAAACATTACAATAATATAACCTTGAGATAATAAACGCATGAATTAACGTTTCTGCATTTGACATTGTGAGCTTAGTGTTATATTGCTGAAATAATGGGGTTGATTCCCAGGGAATGGATAAAGATTTAAAAAAAAAAAAAAAAACCTTTAACTACTTTACTTCGGCTAATTCACCAGTTGATGTTATGACTGTTACGATGGCAGTCACAAAAAAGCCTCCAACTGGAATGCAGATGACATGATCCAGACCACAAACTAGAAAATAATAATAATAATAAAAAAAGCAGTAATTGAAAATACTACTCAGTGTTCAACTGTTTCACTGTTTTTAGTGTTATTGTAGTTTATGGTCAGAAGAAGAAGGGAAAAAAACTACCATACAATAACAGAATTTACAGGTTATAATAAAATAAACAACATTCATAATATTTGTTACCCAAACTTCCTATGTATTGCTAGTCCGTTCCTATACAACCCGTTCTGTGGGTTAGTGTAGAGGAGGCCAGTGCATAATTCGGCTAATATAGTAGTTGATGGCAGCTTACTCACCTGTTGTTACCACATCTGGTTGTTACCACCTCTACGATGCAATCACAATCCAATGCAATCCATTTCACCTCTGTAGCAGGTGGCATTACCAATAGACCAAAACCTGAAAATAAAATATAAAAGATGTACATAACAGCGGTGTGTCTTAACTCATTATTCTTTACTATTTTCACGTTAGCTCGCTGTTATGTAACGTCTGACATAACCTGCGATTTAAAAAGGCAGTGTAGAATTATTATGCTTCCCTGATTAATTTACTTCGGATAACTGACGTTATAACTTAACTTACCAGCTGATGTAATCACCGTATCGATGGCTCCAAAATACACGCCCGATGTTGCAGATGATAAGATCCACAAACTTGAACCTAAAAAATCGAAGAACTCTATAAAGAATAACAAAAACCGGATACAGTGTAGCTCTTCTGATTGGCCAAACTTCTCTGATCTCTGAAGAGTGGCCGCCGCTGCCTCTACAGATGCACAAATCACTTTTGCTCCATTTGTCACACAGATATGTGGTGCAAAAGGGAGAGTGCGCGAAACTTGTCATTTGCAGGTGAAAAACAGCGTTTAAGACTCGTAGCAGCAGATTCAATTTTAGTGACAGCAGAAATAGACGCTATTAATCAGCAGAATAAAGATGCATATACTCACATAGCCATTTCCTTCAGGGTCACGCAGACAGGGAAATGTCTCTACTAAAGATATGGCCATTGCTTTTTTTGGTCTCTGTTGATGGCTGCATTATAATAGTCATATGTTAAAGGAAAGCTAGTAATTTGAAATTAATATAAGTTTCATATGTTTAAAAAAATACATTCAAATACTCACGTTTCGCCATATTTCTCAATAAGATGAGCAACAATAATTCACACCATTGTACACCTTTGCTGGGTGGTCATTTTATTACTCTCTAGACCAGGGCTATTCAATTAACTTCATTTGAGGGCCGGATTATCAAATTGAACATTTGAAGGGGGCCAAGGGGGTGGGGGGCTGTCCTGATCTTTTCTGGGGGGCCTATAAAATTGGAAATTAAATTTAAATGCATATTCAGCAGTAAAATGAACTAATCTTAGCCACAGTAACATCTATAAAAGGTTAACATTAGTGCTGTCTGCCATTCAATTAAATAATCACACATTTTTATTCTGTAATTAATTAAAAAAAAATGTGACAATGCATATTAATATATTTGTGTTGTCATATTTTCACACTGAACTTCCAAAGTAATATAGAAACAACAAAGATTGTATATTTTATATGTTTAATGCCATCTTTTTACTAGCCTATTATTAATGAAGAATCATTGATACAAACAATGTTTCTGTTGTCTCTATTAAATCCATTTTTTCCTTTAATTTTAGCCATTAATTATAGCCATTTAATATTACAGTATAATTGAAATGTTATGATATTATTGTTAACTTAAAATAGGCTTTGAAAAATATATAACTTTTTATAAGTGAAGTTAAAACAATCTTCACAAACTATAAATTGTGTGCATAAGCTATATTGATTATTCTTTATTCAAGCTACAAAAGTTAATCAGCAAGCAGAGCAGTCCAATGATTTCTCTTTTTATTTAGTTCATTGATTTACATCAATCACAGTCTGCAGCAGGTTTCACTTTAAAAGCAGTGCTGTTTCTTTAATAAAACCTGATGCACATGCACAAAACCGGATGTGACACACATCCAATTTTCTCCCAACTCTTTACAGTCATTTAGGATTTTACAACTGATTTAAGACTGTGTTTGAGGTAACTCGCATTAAAAACCACATATTTTTACATCGTGTGTTGTTTTGTCCATGCTTGTCTGAAGCGGCTCAGCTTATGAGTAACGTTACAGTCAAACGCGCAGATTTTCAAACTATACTTCCTGCTTTGATAATCTTCGTCCAGTGTCAGCTCTATTTCTCGCCAGAAGTTATGACTGATAACACTGTCTTTTAACTTGTTTAAACTAACGTTAGAATTGTGGATCTCTCATAACTCCCTCACATGAGTGCTTGTCAACACTGCCATATATTGATGTTGCGGTCTCTGGTAGATTGTTATTGCGTCTCTCCCTTTTCTTTTTGGCCGGCCCGGGCCAGTGTTGCCACCTTGTGGACAAACTAATTAGGGCAAGAACAATTCAAGGCGAATGTGCAACCTGCGTACTCTTCCTCGGGCCAGATGAAGATGATTGGCGGGCCAGATTGGGCCCACGGGCCGCCAATTGAATAGCCCTGCTCTAGTCTTTATCACTTTATTAAGATTAAGCAAAACAAAACGACAAATGTTTACTTTCACAAGCCGTCACGTATAGGCTTGTAGTAAGCTGTCTCTTGCCTGGAGACTCAATCAGGTAACAAAAAGTGTCAGGAAACGACACTTCTGGCCATTCAGTTGGGTCGTTTGTCCAGTCACAGATACTATACAGACAGTCCGACCCAATATGGCTCAGTTTTTCTACGTATCTTGCTCTGTCGAGCAGCATAAATGATTTTATATACACCATTCTGGGTCAACACCATGCTTTTCCAATGAGGGGGAAAGGAACGTTTTCCCCCACGCTGACTCCGCCCACACAGCTATGACATGACACCAACCAAGTCTATAGTCACTGATTTGTGATATGCAATTCTCAAAATGTCTAAATACTACAGCAGTATAGGACATTATCAATTAATATGTATTAAAAAAGGACAGTGGTGAAAAACACAAAACAAACCACAACAAATGAATACAAATATTCAAGTTCAAAGGACAATCATGGCACAAGAAATTACACAAAATTCTTGTCAGATGACAATCATGCCAATGACAGCAGTGGAACATCTGTAATCAACTCACTTAAAAAGAAAATAGGAGACAAGTATGTATGTTTTGCTTGACAGGCTGGAATATGGTTTAGTTTGACTGGCATGTTAATTATTCTTTTACAATTTGCATGCTTGCTGGTATTGTTACGGAAGCAGGCTCACACAACAGGTTAGATGTAAATACCAATATGATTTATTGAACAGCAGAGTAAATGAGACTGATTGCAGGTGAGTAGAAACTTCAATGGTTATAGTGATAAAGGATGAGAACTGAAGAAATGTCTTTTGCCTTGCCATGAACTTGTGGAAGCTGGGGAAACACACACACACACACACACACCTCACTGTAAGGTTGGAGAAGCTGGACAGGAATCGCTGGAGGAGACAGACGCTGGAGAAATGGAGACAAGACGCTGGAGTATACACAGGAGGTAAGTAAACAAACAGGTAAGTCACTGGGATAGCTTTAGGAGTCCACTTCGTAGAAACGAGACCGGATGTTTGAGTGCAGTGAGGTGTGTGTCTTTATAGTGCTTGGTTGATGATGATCTAATGACATACAGGTGTGCTCAATCAATATTCAGGTGAGGGTGTGCATTGTGATTGGCTGGCGTGGGAGCCTGGCCGATCTGTGATATTACCCCCCTCTCCACGGCCCGCTCCAGAGGGCCGAGGACCCCGACGTCGTGGTGGTCTACCTCTTCCTCTGGGAGCTGGTCGATCTGGGTAGGTGGAATGGAATTCGTCAAGCAGTGTTGGATCTAGAATGTCATCTTTGGGGACCCATGACCTCTCCTCCGGACCATAGCCCTCCCAGTCTACGAGATATTCCAGCTGACCACCACGGCGCCGAGAATCCAGGATCTTCTTCACCTCATAGATGGCACCGCCTTCCAATATCAGCGGGAGAGGGGGTTCTTCACTCGGACCAGGCTCTGTGGAGGGAGAGACAGGAGGATGATGATGATGATGATGATGATGATGATGGTTTTAGTAGGGAGACATGGAAAGTGGAATTAATTCTGTATTGTGGAGGGAGTTGGAGTTGATAGGTGACCGGATTGATTTGTTTCAAGATGGTGAAGGGGCCAACATATCTGGGACTAAGTTTCTTACAGGGCAGGCGCATCTTGATGTCTCTTGTTGACAGCCAGACCTTCTGTCCTGGTTGGTACTGGGGAGCTTCGTATCTTCGAAGGTCTGCTGTCATTTTGCGCCTGCGTACTGCTCGCTGGAGATGATGGTGAGCAGTGTCCCAGACCCTCTCGCTCTCTCGGAACCAGTAGTCGACCGCTGGCACTTCTGATGGTTCCCCAGACCAGGGGAATAGAGGTGGCTGGTAGCAGAGTAGGCACTGGAAGGGAGTGAGTCCAGTCGAAGGTTGACGCAGGGAATTCTGAGCGTACTCGGCCCAACCAATAAACTGGTTCCAAGAGTCCTGGTGGTCATGGCAGAAGGTCCGCAGGAAGCGACCAATTTCCTGGATTTTCCTCTCCGTCTGCCCGTTTGTCTGGGGATGGTATCCAGAGGATAGACTTACAGCCACACCCAGGAGCTTAAAGAAGCCTCTCCATACTCTGGAGATGAATTGCGGGCCTCGATCCAACACAATGTCCTCAGGGATGCCATAATATCTAAAAACATGGTTGAAGAGCAACTCAGCCGTCACTATGGCTGTTGGCAGGCCCTTGAGGGGGAGAAGACAACATGATTTAGAGAATCTATCCACTATCACTAATATGCAAGTGTTACCATCTGAGGCTGGTAAATCTGTAATGAAGTCAACTCCCAGGTGTGACCATGGACGGTTGGGAACGGGCAGCGGTAGGCGTTTGCCTGCTGGTAAGTGGCGTGGGCTCTTGGAAATTGCACAATTGGCACAACCCTGGACGAACCTTCTCACATCCCTGGCCATGTTGGGCCACCAGTAGCGATCTTTCAGCAGCGAGAGGGTGCTGTTGACCCCAGGGTGGCCAGTGCCCAGTGATGTATGAACGGAGTGAATGAGGGGAGTGCGCTGTGTTCGGGAGACATACTGTACACCTGGTGGGCAGCCCAGCGGAGTGGTCATGGAAGCATTGGAGGAGTTGACTGAGTCGGGGTTCCACTGGATGGGACTAACGATTATCCCTTCTGGAATTATGGGTTCTGGTTTTTCTTCGTTTTCTTCTGGAGCATTGAGACGAGACAGAGCATCCGCCTTAACATTCTTGGGTCCGGGTCGGTAGGAGATTGTAAAATTGAACCGAGTAAAGAAGAGGGCCCAGCGGGCTTGGCGTGGGTTGAGTCTTTTAGCTTCGCGCAAGTACTGCAGGTTCTTGTGATCGGTGAGAACAGAGAAAGGGTGTTGTGCACCCTCCAACCAATGCCTCCATTCCTCTAGGGCTAACTTGATGGCCAGAAGTTCCCTGTTGCCGATGTCGTAATTCCTTTCCGCTGGGCTGAGTTTCCTGGAAAAGAAGGCACATGGATGGAGTTGGGCTGGAATCCCCTGCTGCTGAGATAACACTGCTCCAACACCCGTGGTAGAGGCATCAACCTCCACGATGAATGGCTTCTTTGGGTCTGGGTGAACGAGGATTGGAGCATGGGTAAAGGCTTCCTTCAATCTCTCAAAGGCTTCAGTAGCGGCAGGTGTCCAGGACAGAGACTTGGGCTTGTTGCGTAACAGGTTGGTGAGTGGACTGGTAATGACACTATAATTCTGGATGAACCTCCTATAGAAATTGGAAAAACCCAGGAATCGTTGGAGTTCCTTGATGTTGGAAGGTATGGGCCAGGTTTTGATGGCCTCCACCTTCCCCTCGTCCATCCGGATGCCACCACTATCAATGTTGTATCCAAGGAACTGCACTGAGGGTTGATGGAAAGAACACTTTTCTGCCTTAAGGAACAGGTTGAACTCTCTCAGGCGTTGCAGGACCTCCGCAACGTGGTGGCGATGTTCGGCCATGCTCCGAGAGTAGATGAGGATGTCATCAATGTAGACCAGGACGAACCGATGAAGATACTCTCGGAGCACCTCATGCATAAAATCCTGGAATACGGAGGGGGCATTGACAAGGCCATACGGCATAAGATATTCATAGTGGCCGGTAGGTGTCACAAAGGCTGTCTTCCACTCATCCCCCTCACGTATCCGGATGAGGTTGTACGCGCTGTGGAGGTCCAACTTGGTGAAGATGGTGGCTCCCCGAAGATGTTCTAAGGCCGCTGGGACGAGAGGAAGAGGGTAACGGAATTTCACTGTGATCTGGTTGAGTGCCCGGTAATCTATGCAAGGCCGCAAGCCTCCGTCCTTCTTGGCTACAAAGAAGAAGCTCGAAGCAGCAGGGGACGTTGAAGGGCGGATGTAACCTTGCTTGAGTGCCTCCTTGATATATTCCTCCATGGCCTTCTGTTCGGGTAGATCTTTCCCCGGGGCACTGGCTCACCTGAAATCAGATCGATTGCGCAGTCCCATGGCCGATGAGGAGGTAATTGGGAGGCCCTCTTCGGGCAGAATACGTCTCTGAAGGGGGCATAGCAGGCGGGTATGTCGATGGATTGCTTGTCCACAGGACTCTCAATGGAGGTGGAATTTAGGGATAGAGACTTGGTATGACGCAGAGATGGTTGAGGGATGTGTGGAAAACAATCGGGGAAACACTGGTTGCCCCACTTCAGGACTTCTCCAGTGCGCCAGGATATTTGGGGTTCGTGTTGTGCTAACCATGGGATTCCGAGGATGATATCTGTTGTAGCTCCCTCCAGAACCAGTAGGTGGATGTTCTCTTCATGTAGCTGACCAATCTTCAGCTGAACGGGACCTGCAAGGAACTTCACGCTACGGCGACTGATGGGTCTTCCGGTTATCGACTGGACTTGGTAAATTGTTTGGTTGGTAGTGGTTGGGAGCTTGAGCTAGCGGCAGAGAGTTCCTGATATGAAGTTCCCGGCGGACCCTGAGTCAAGGAGGGCATGGACAGGAAGAGAGATATTGGAGGCAGTAAGCATTACAACAGTTGAGAGTGGTTTCATATTTTGACTGACAGGGTTAATGGCACTCACCAGAAGTCGAGGAGGGCGAACTGGGCATGAAGATATTACATGCCCACCGGTTCCACAATATAAACACAATCTCAAAATTGAATCTCCTCCGCCGCTCCGCATTTGATAGGCGTGTGATGTCCGTTTGCATGGGTTCAATAACTGGTTCTGGAGGGAGGTTTGCATCTGAGTGGCGCAGGAAGGGAGTACAACGGGTTAATTGAGGTTGTTCCTCAAAGCAAGATTGCATACGAGTGGAACATCGAATGGACATTTGAATGAGGTTTTCCAAGCCGCAGGAATCATCATAGCTGGCAAGCTGCAACCGCAGTCTGGGTTCTAACCCCTGACGGTAAGAGGTGAGGAGAGATCGCTCATTCCATCCACTAGCTGCTGCTAGAGTCCTGAATTGGAGGGCATACTCATTAATGGATCTGGAGCCTTGGCGGAGGTGATACAGCTGGTCACTGATGGTGGAATCTCCCGTGGATCGGCCAAAAACCTCATGGAAGTGAGCGATGAAGTTATTGAGTGACTGGGCCTACTTGTGACCAAATCGTCTCAGCCCATTGTAATGCCTTACCCGTCAGGAGGGATATAATAAAGGCAATTTTAGACCTTTCGGTGGGGTACAGGTGCGGTTGCATCTCCAGGGCTAGAGAACATTGCAGGATTAACCCGTTGCACTCCTCCGCCACACCAGAGAACGGCGCTGGTTTGGCCATGGGAATGGCGATGACTGGAGATGAAGTAGTGGTGCTGGTTGCTGAGGTGATTGGTGGGGCTGGTGTTAGGATTCGTCAGAGGTTATCCACGAGTTCCTGGAAGGGATCGGGATTACTCATGCTGTCTTCGGTGTTGGTCCGGTCTTCTGTTACGGAAGCAGGCTCACACAACAGGTTAGACGTAAATACCAATATGATTTATTGAACAGCAGAGTAAATGAGACTGATTGCAGGTGAGTAGAAACTTCAATGGTTATAGTGATAAAGGATGAGAACTGAAGAAATGTCTTTTGCCTTGCCAGGAACTCGTGGAAGCTGGGGAAACACACACCTCACTGTAAGGTTGGAGAAGCTGGACAGGAATCGCTGGAGGAGACAGACGCTGGAGAAATGGAGACAAGACGCTTGAGTATACACAGGAGGTAAGTAAACAAACAGGTAAGTCACTGGGATAGCTTTAGGAGTCCACTTCGTAGAAACGAGACCGGACATTTGA
Organism: Spinibarbus caldwelli; assembly: GCA_039654775.1. Taxonomy (NCBI): domain Eukaryota; kingdom Metazoa; phylum Chordata; class Actinopteri; order Cypriniformes; family Cyprinidae; genus Spinibarbus; species Spinibarbus caldwelli. The sequence goes on along the minus strand of CM077219.1, from coordinate 3,334,269 downwards.
GTGCAGTGAGGTGTGTGTCTTTATAGTGCTTGGTTGATGATGATCTAATGACATACAGGTGTGCTCAATCAATATTCAGGTGAGGGTGTGCGTTGTGATTGGCTGGCGTGGGAGCCTGGCCGATCTGTGACAGGTATTGTATTTAATTGTATTCAATAACTTATTTTTATTTTCCTTGCAGAAATTCAAGCTTTGTAGATGAAAACTGGAGACATGGTTTTAAAATTAACATTACATTTTTAAATGTCATAAGGCCAGACTACAACACTTGCACAGATGCACAGAAATAAGACTGTGTGTATGTTTAAGAAAATTTTCTGTTGATCTTGATGCATTGCAATATTGAGTTCAATTTTATTTCTTATTTTGAAATAAAGAAATAAACAGGATGGCTCTCTTAACACATTTCTTGTTTTACTAAAATGTATATTAGATGGTGGGGGTTTGGAGTATTCATTATGAGTAAAACATTTTAGGGTAAGTGTGCCGATTAAGCCCACCAAAATCTAAGTTTATGTGTTTTTCATATATTGACGTGCTTTATAAGAAAAATCAATTGTTAATACAAGATTTATCTCTCATTTTAAAATGTATTAATTAGTTGATGTACACTTTAGAATATAAAATTAAGATTTTATGAATAATGTCAAAAGTCTGGCATGGGCTTAATTGGTACTTTGGCACCATTTAAGCCCGCATGTGTATAAAATATGCCCACATCATGATTTAATCACAAAATATAAAAAATTATTGATTTTCAAGATGTAAAACATCAATATATTTATTTATTGACACAGAAGTGTTTTAAAATTCATTTTAGTAATTTTTATTGTACGCTTGTACTAAGGGTAGGGGGCAGTCGTGGCCTAATGGATAGAGAGTAGGACTTGTAACCCGAAGGTCGTGGTCGTCAATACCACGACTGAGGAGGGCACTGAACCCCCCACTGCTCCCCGGGCGCTGCAGCACTGGCTGCCCACTGCTCCAGGTGTATGTTCACTACTGTGTGTGTGCACTTGGATGGGTTAAATGCAGAGCACGAATTCCGAGTATGGGTAGTTCCAAGTATACTTGGCCACACATCACTTCCCTTAACTTCCCGTTTAGTAACATTTAACCCCATAGGACCTGTAAGGACTGTAAAAAGACACACTAGTCTAAACCATGTTTATATCACCTCACCTCTTTTCTTTCATTTTACACAGCCTATATATAATCTAGCGTCTTGTTTACAGTCTACTTGAAGACACTCTGAAATCCTGCTCTCTAGCACTGAACTGAGGAAGGTCTTCACATCCCTGATGAGCATTAACTCTGATCTTGGCCTTCACTCACTACCGAAAAGATTTTCTGTCCACTCCAAACTGTTTTGCTAGAACATACTTTCTTTTTTTTTTTACTGTGCCCTCGTGGTAAAGGTGACACGCCTCTACGATTTTTGTATTATAAAACATCAGCAGACACCCATTATATAATGGTGCTACACAGTGTGTAATTTGTAGGCCTAAATATCTAAATATAGTTGTAAATTATGGTAGTAAGATAAAAGGTTAGTAATGTAAAAGCACACAAAGAACTTATCAATAAACACTTTCACTCAGAAAACTGATCAGAGTTTGTAATTGGAGGGATTCCTTACTGAAACACAGGTGCAATTTGGTGCAAAATGGTTCCACAGTGAGTAATGGTGAAAAAAGACAATGTTTTCCTTCAAAAATGTAATGTATCTTTACAAAGACATGCATGAAGCATAAATATATTGTGGAATAAGCATCATAGTAATTTTCATTGTGCCCACATTAAGAAATGTTAAGTTAATTGATGTAATATAATGTATTTATTTGTAAATTAATGTAAAATTAATCACAAAACATACTGTTTGCAGTTTAGATGCTTAATTCTTCAGCAGTCCACCTTTTAGTAAGGCTAATGGTTTGACCTTGAGATTAGCATTGCGCACACTGCAGCACAAGCCTGTCAATTTTCCATCTGTTTCACAGCCGCAAATATTTATATCACCTCTCAAAAGAATAAAACAAAGGTATGTGAACAAAATGCAAGTTTTGGCCATTTGCGATCCATATTATGCACCCACGGCAATATTTCAATCATTAAACAATGCGACAAAACGTTGTAAAAACACTTAAAGTGCTTTAATATATTTAAAACAGTAATATTAAAAGATCAAATTCAGCAATCACAATATTAATGATGCATAATTTACATAGACAAAACAGATGAGGCCAGAATATGAATGCAATCCGCTTAATGGTTCAGTGTTTTCCTTAACGGTTTTCTATGGGAAACCATTTAATGTGAAACTTTGCACATTGTGTTTATATTCTGGCTTCATCTGCTTGCCTGTACAAAATATACATCATCAATGAGGTGTTTCCTGAATTTTGCCTTTTAATATCTGCGTTTTACTACGTTACTACTTAATGCAAACTGTGGAAAAATAGCTGGCGGTCAGTGGAGCAAAGCTTCCTTTTGCCCTCCAGGTGGGCGTTCCTATAAGGGTGTGATGTCACATGAAAACTATCAATAGACTTTACTGTTTACCGGTGACGTAACGTTATCAAGGAGCGCGAAAATTGTCTGAAAACTAATCTAAAGGTGTTTTGATCTTTTATGGTAAACAAATATTGATTAAACTGTTCTGTGATTTCAGGAGTGACAAATTAAGCCTTCTACAACAGAAGGGTATGTCCAAGATTTCAGCGTTTCTGAAAGGAGCTGCTGACAGAGATGTAGGAAACATAGGTAAGCTGAAAAAGTCATTAAATAACTTAATATGCATTTTTCACATATTTTCACAACGTTTCGCCTATATCACCATGTATCTGTTACTTGCTTTTGGAAAAATACACTTTTTTTGATTTATTACAATTATTTTAAGAAGGTTCTGACATCCTGACGTGAGTGACACTATAAATTAAATGAAAACCTAAAACATAAATTCTGTTATCTTAAGAATGTGTTTTTTTTTTTTTTTTGTTTTTTTTTTGGGATATATTTAGTATACTATGCTTTTTTTCTTTATTTTTTTTGGTTTTTTATGTATTTTTTTTTTTTTTTTGCATTTCACCTCTGCTCTAGTGTGTTTCATTCTAATAAACCTGGAACTGCATACTAAATATTGTTGACTCTGTAACAGATTGCTTGTTTTGTTCCTAGATTCTTCAATGCTGATGGCCTGCTGCTCCCCAGAGCTGGAGTCAACCTCCTGTAAGACAACATCTCCAGGATGCTATTGACCATAAGACTAGTAAGTCAAATCTCAAACATACACTAGTGTTCAAAAGTTTGAGGTTGATACAATTTTTAATGTTTTGGCATCTGCTCACCTCTGCAGTAATTATTTGATTAAAAATATGTAAACAGAGTAATATTGTGAAATATTAATACAATTTAAAATAGCAGTTTTCTATGTGAATACATTGTAAAATGGAATTTATTCCTGTGATGGTAAAGCTGAATTTTCAGCATCATTACTCCAGTCTTCAGAAATCATTCTAATATGCTGATTTGCTGCTCAAGAAACTTGTTGTCAGTGTTGAAACAGTTGTGCTACTTCATATTTTTATGGAAACCGTGATACATTTTATTTTTCAGGATTCACAGGTGAATAAATAGTTTAATAGACTAGCATTTATTTGAAACCGAAATCTTTACTCATGCTTTTGATCAATTTAATGCATGTAATGTACACTACCATTCAAAGGTTTAGAGTCTATGTAACAACAAATCCTAAAAAAAAAAAAAAATCAGCATATCTGTATTTTAACATTGATAATAATCAGAAATGTTTTTTGAGCAACAAATCAGCGTATTAGAATGATTTCTGAAGAATCATGTGACTAAAGACTAGAGTAATGGTGCTGAAAATTCAGCTTTGATCACAGCAATAAATTACATTTTAACATAATATTCACACAGAAAAGAGTTGTTTTGAATTGTAATAGTCACGGTGTTACTGTTTTACTGCAATTTAATCCAATAAATTGAGCCGTGGTAAGCATAAGAGACTTCTTTTAAAGGCATAAAATATCTTACAGACCCCAATCGCTTGAATGGTTGTGTAAATTACAGTTATGATGTTCCTCCCACTTAAATGATATTCTGGCATTTGTAGTCCATTCTATAGAGACTGTGTCTGTTCCTCAAATACTGAGAACAAATAATATGTTTATTAAGGGATCTAGAAAAATTCTGCACACTCTTTCATTTTAAACCTATATTTAAAACACTCATTTTTAGCCAAGCATTCACAAAACACATCATAACTTGTACTCTATTGATGAAATAGTAAAAAGTGCATATGATCATTTTTTGCCTGAAATAATATGAACAGCAGCTATGCTAATCCTTCTCCTTTTGCTTTCCTGTTTCTCTAAATGTCCATCCCAGAGTTCGGACTGAGTTCGGACGCCGTCCAGGTCGCTCCGCTTAGATTGTGCTTTCATTTGCTTTCTCTTTACACACATAATGTCTGCACTGATCACTTACGACAAAGAAACACTTTTGGACATTGGATACCGCTACACTAACCTGTTTCAGGACACTTCATCCTCCAACCCGTCGTGGCCAGTTGAGATTCTTCGGAACATGGAGATGTACAATGGCCACTTGAATAACCTCCCGAGGCGACAGATCAAGAAATGCCGCGGGAAAAGCGCTGGGATTCGTAATAGACTGAGGAAAAGAGCTCACAGTCCTCCTCTACCGAGTATTCTGCTCGCCAATGTCCAATCTCTGGAGAATAAGATGGACGATCTTAGAGCCAGGATAAGTTTCCAACGGGACATAAGGGACTGTTACATCCTTTGTTTGTCTGAAACATGGCTCACGACCTCGGTCCCGGACACTGCTGTAACGCTGTCTGATAACTTCTCTGTTTTACGGATGGACAGAACAGCTGAGGCCGATAAATCCAAAGGTGGAGGAGTGTGTTTCATGATTAACAAAAAATGGTGTGACCCCAGGAATATCTCCACTCTGTAGCGCTCCTGCTCGCCTCATCTGGAACATCTATCCATTATTTGCCGCCCATTCTATCTGCCACGTGAGTTTTCATCTATCATCATTACTGCTGTTTACATCCCACCACAGGCAGACACTGGCTTGGCTTTGTCTAAGCTTCACGATGTGCTCAGCGGCTACATCAACAAACATCCTGATGCCGCTCTTATCATCGCGGGGGACTTTAACAAAGCCAACCTCAGGCAGGTCATGCCGAACTTTTATCAACATGTATCCTGTCCAACTAGAGGACCGAATACACTGGATCATTGCTACTCTCAGTTTAAGAATGCCTACAAAGCCCGCTCACTACCGGCTTTTGGCAAATTGGACCATGCCGCCATTTTCCTCACACCGGAATATAAATAAAGGCTCATTCAGGAACCCCCGGTGAAGAGAGTAGTGACGCGCTGGTCCTCCCACTCAGAAGCTATGCTACAGGCGGCTCTTGATGATGTCGACTGGGACATGTTCCGGGCAAGTTCATCTGACGTCAGCGAGTTCACGGATGCAGCATTAAGCTTTGTAAACACACTAACCGACCAAGCAACTGAAACAATAACTATAAGGACCTTCTCAAATCAGAAACCGTGGGTGGACAGAACAATCCGTGCTGCGGTAAACAAACGCACTGCTGCTTACAGCGCCGGTCTTTTGTCGGGGAACATGAGCGAGTACAAAGCATCGTGCTACGTTCTCCAACGCGCAGTAAGAGCCGCCAAACTCTGATACAGGGAGAGAATAGAGTCTCACTTTCAGCTCAATGACTCCTGACTCATGTGGCAGGGACTGAGGACCATATGTACCTTCGGAAATAAATCCTCTGCTGAGGTGAGAGCAGATCCGTTGCTGGCTGACGAGTTAAACTCTTTCTTTGGCTGCTTTGAAAGCAATCGCGGATGCTCGACTCTGTTGATCAGCGCGGCAGTCAGAGCAGCGATAATCATGTAATCACCATGTCGGAGGACGATGTTCGGAGGGCCCTAAAACGAGTGAACGTCAGGAAAGCAGCCGGACCTGATGGGATTACTGGCCGTGTTCTGAGGTCCTGCGCTGATCAGCTCGCTGGTTTGTTTACTTCCATCTTTAATGAGTCCCTTGCTACCTCTGTGGTTCCCACCTCCTTTAAAAAAATCTGTCTTCATCCCTGCGCCTAAGAACAATAAACCCTCTTGCCTGAATGACTATCGTCCAGTTGCCCTCACATCAATAGTCATGAAGGTCTTTGAGAGACTGGTAAAAAACTACATTTGCTCATCCATCCCTGATACTTCGGACCCTCTTCAGTTTGCCTGTCATCCCAATAGATCTACTGAAGACGCCATCTCTCACGTCCTGCACTCTTCTCTCACGCACATTGACAGCAACAATGGAAACTATGTAAGGCTGCTATTTGCTGACTATAGCTCAGCTTTCAATACCATTGTCCCCAGCAAGCTAGCATCTAAACTCATAGACCTCGGCCTTAACTCTTCACTCTGTGACTGGATCCTGAACTTCCTCACCGGCAGACCTCAAGTGGTGAAAGTAGGCCAATTCACCTCCACCTCCAACTCCATCACCCTGAACGTAGGAGCCCCACAGGGCTGTGTCCTGAGTCCCCTGCTCTACTCTCTCTACACACACGACTGTGTGTCTTCCCACAGCTCCACATCTATCATCAAATTCGCTGATGATATTGTGGTTCTGGGCCTCATTTCCAATAACGATGAGACCGCATACTTGGATGAGGTAGAGAGACTTACATCATGGTGCCAGGACAATTGTCTCTCTCTGAAAGTGAGCAAAAATAAAGAGCTTATTGTTGACTTCAGGAAGAAACAGAAGCGGCCCTACACTCCTCGTATGATCAGTGGGACCCCTGTGGATAGGGTGAGCAGCTTCAAGTACCTCCGTGTAAACATCTCAGAGGACCTGACTTGGGCTACACGCATTCAAACACAGGTTAATAAAGCCAGGCAAAGACTGTACCATCTGCGACAGCTGAGGAAATTCAGGGTCTCACCAACAATCCTGAAAACTTTCTATTCAGGGACCAACTCAGTGTATTTCAGTGTGGTATGGGAACAGCTCCAGTCAAGACTGCAAAGCCCTGCAGAGAGTTGTGCGCTTAGCTGAGCGCATCTCAGGGTCTGCTCTCCCCTCTTTGCAGGACATCTACCTCAAACGCTGCAGAAGCAGAGCTGTCAAAATCATCAAGGACTCAAACCACTCTAGTAACTGTCTTTTCACTCTGCTGCCATCTGGTAAACGCTTCCGTTGCCTGATGACAAAAACAGAGACTCAGGAGGAGTTTCTTCCCCCAGGCCATCAGGCTCCTAAACTCAAACTCAGCCTCTTAACATCAACATGACTCCACTTAATAATCACTTAATAATCAGTAAGATATTCACTCTCTACCTCATACTGACAGTATCATTTGCACACAGCACTTTCTGTATTGTTGTACATGGTTGCTACATGACAACCATGTACAACCTATTTGCACATTCCTCTCTTGTACATTCCTGCTTATCTTAATATTTAAGTCTACAGTATACGGTCATGCACATTTTATTTTTATTTTAAATTTTGTTCTTTAAATTCTATTCTTTACTTTATTTCATTTTATCTATACCTATTTATGTATATTTCCTCTGTGTTTGTATTCGATAATATTTGCACTGTCCATGGAGCGGACCTGACTCACATTTCACTGCTGGTTATATCTCTATATAATCGTGTATGTGACAAATAAAAATCTTGAATCTTGAATTAGAAACTGCACAGCACCAGGACTTGTGAGGACTTCAGATGATGCCAATACTCAAAAAGACCTTAGGTGATGGCAGCTATAGATGGACATACAAACTACCGCCACTGCAACAGACCAGGAAGTCGAACACTGGGTTAGAAGATGCCTGTAGCTTGCCAGAGATGGGATGGAGGCCATCAGCCAGGATAGAAGATTTAACGGTGCATTATGTAATATTGACAGCCAGCGGCTGAACTGGGTGCTGCAAACATTCTATATTTGCAAACATCATATTTTAATGATTTAATACTGTCAAAAAATACATAAAGCACCTTTAAGATGTTGTCTTCTCCTGTCTCCAGGTTGTTGATATCGGACTGCTTTTTGGCTCTGACCCTTGCTTGCCCCTGACCTTGTGTCTGAATTACCAGCTGAATTGATGTTTTCTTTGGACTGCTTTCTGGTTTTGACCCCTACCTGTTTAATCGACTCCCCTTTTACCCTGCTCATAGTTATCTAGTTATCAAACTCTTGATTTGAATTCTCTATTTCTTTGACTCCTTGAAATTTGTTGTGCTCCTCTGGTTAACAATGTATCAGTTCAGTGAGAATAGTTGAATGTATACACTTTATTGGAATTCTGTATGTATCAGTATTTATAAATATTTGTCTGTATTTGTTTTATACCCAGATAGCAAGCAGTGTCGACCCCGATCCACATCTGGCCAACACTATGTTGCTGTCTGGGTATCTATATCTATACATGCATTTTTATTTATCTGATTTCTCTATGTATGTTTTTTTTTTTAAAAAATATCTGTATTTTTCTCATTTTGACATTTTAATAAAGCAGTTATGAGTGTATATATGAGTGTTTCCTTTATTCTAGATTAATTAACTATGCTTTTGTATCTAGAAAGGATAAATGTGGGCCATATCTAACCCAGAATCAGCCACAACTGGACCAGATCTGGGCCACATCTCAAAAATGGTGTGGGTGACATCTGGGCCAGATGTTGCCCGTGCTATTTGTGAGATGTGGCCCAGAACCGGTCCAATTGTGGCTGGCTTCTGTTAGCCAAAACTGGGCCAGATGTTGCCCGTCCCATTTGTGAGATGTGGCCCAGATCTGGGTCAGTTGTGGCTGACTTCTGTTAAGTCATTGCTGTCATTCCGTGCGGTATGTGGGCCAGAAGTCATTTGCTATCTGGGAAACCTTTGTTCATTTACATGTTTAGAAACCTGTTTACCGTTTTTTTTTTTATTTGTGCTTTATATCTATAGTAAAAGAACTGAATTAATCAAATTTGAGACTTTCATATGTCGTTGAAAAGGTCTCTAAAATAGTTTTGGGCAAATGAGGACAAGTTAAATTAGCGACGTCTGCCCATATAGATTAAGAATTAAAATGACGAACTGGTTACCAACACACGATATAGATCCACGAGGTTGCAGTTACTTACTGGCAACGTCACAAAGTTACGTTGTGGCGACGTCTACGCACCTTTCACTTTTCCGGTTGCCACAACGCAACTTTAACAGATTACGTTGCAGTTACGTAATTTTGTTAGCTGGGTTACTATTGACATGTAAACATCATAATTCGATTAAGTAATTACTCTGATTGTTGGAAATAATTGCATGACACAATTCGTTATCAATTAACTTGTAAGTGAAGGAGGGATAGGCGGAATCACATTGAATGACACACCAGAAGCGCTTTCTCGGCCGTGCGATCCCAGTTCTGCGATCAATTCTCTTTGCACCTGAATTGTCATATACACAAACAGCTGTCAAAATGTCCATCATGTGGAGTATCTCACGAAAATACAGTGTCGGTTATGGCTTAAGTGAACATAAACAGGTGGGTGAAAACCGGATATATATACTACATTCATTCGGTCTTAAAGGGACAGCAGCCTAATTAAATACCTGTCTGTCTCATTAATGATAATCAAACAACAAAAGATGTTAAATAAATGTATACATGTTAAATAAACCTACTGCATTAGAAAAATTAGTTGTAAATCTGTTGTATGGTTTGTAATTTGCTTCTTTATTTTTATATAACAAAATATGTGTCTGTGTGTGTAAACAATATAATGTATATATTATATGTGTGTGTGTGTGTGTGTGTGTGTATATATACTGTATATAACATATACAGAAGTAATATCACAGGAGAATCCAAGATGGCAGCACGCTTGTAGTCTTTGCTACCTCATCTCGTTTCGTCTCTGTCCTCCTGTTTTTGTCTCTATGCTTCTTTTTATATTAACAACGCTGAAGGTTGAGTGATTGCAGCTACGATATCTGTCCATTGATGAGAAATTTTGGAAACTCCGACTCTACTTTACTCTGTCAACAATCGGCTCTGCACTTCATATTTGCTTCAACTGGGAGTTTCCCTCTCCAAACGCCAGCCTCGAAGTAGGACTTCATTAATTAATTTATGAGAAAGCCTGGAAACTCAGACTCTACTTCGTCTTGTGCTTCGCACTTTATATCTGCTTGCCTGTCTGGAGTGCTACATCTGGGAGCTTCCCTGTTTAAACACCAGTCAAAATCTCCTTTCCCCATTTCCCATTCCCTTTGCCCAAACTCAATTCCCATATTGTCGTATAGGTTTACGGACAAAATATCCAGCCGACTATAGCGTCGATTGTTTTGGATTTACCGTGGACGGTCTTCCAATAGTCTGTTTGCCATGGGTGCATTACAGGTAATATGGTTACTTTGTCTTTGTCTTTTAGATTTAAAAACTTGTTATACGGACGATAATGCACCTAACGCACCAAGGTTGTTGTTTGTCGCTTCATACGCGCCGTCAAAATGTACATTGCACACATACACTCCTACACAGGAGTTTTGCAAACTGTCTCTACATGGACTTAAAGTTGACCTCTCTTTAGTTTACTTGTTTTTGGTTAAAGAAAAATTTTGTCATCTAAATGTGAACTCTTTTGACTCGTTGAAATGTTTGTCTGAGGATGAAACATCGAAACATGTATGGCAACGTTGTCTCATATTATTGATGTTACTTATGGCAGGAAATGTTCAATCAAACCCAGGTCCTGAACCTGAACGTTTGTATGTTCCCTCGGAGTTTTCAAGTCGACCTGGTTTGAAAGTTGTTCATTTGAACGTCAGTAGCTTGATGCCTAAAATTGATTTTATTAGAATATGGGCGGTGTCTTTGAAGGCAGATATTATTGCCATATCAGAGACGTGGTAGAAGAAAACCCTCTCAGATAATGATATTGCCATTGATGGTTACAATATATTTTGTGTAGATAGAAAGAGCAAAGGAAGGGGTGTCGTTATATATGTAAATTGTAGACTAGATGCCATTTTGATAAAGTCTATGACTGTTCCTAAGTGCCTTGAAATGTTGGCTATTGATTTAAAATTAGGAAATTCTAGACTAACTGTTGCCTCCTGCTATAGACCCCCTTCAGCTAACAAGGAAGCCTTATCTATACTTTCAACTGCACTTGCAGATATTGCGCATCAGAAAGAAATTATTCTCCTTGGTGATTTGAACTGGAATTGGTTGACAGATGTTTCAAGGGACCTTAAAGATTATTGTGATTCTGTAAATTTAACTCAAGTAATAAATGCTCCCACTCGTCCAAACGCAAAAGGACTCAAAAAAGTCCACATTAATAGATTTGATCTTAACTAATAACCCAGATAAATGCACACAATGCACACAAATAGGTATTTTCTCAAATGATATAAGTGACCATTGTGTTACTGGTATGATTAGAAATTGTAAACTTAAAAAGACAGTGCCACGAATTGTGGAGAAACGTATTTCAAATCATTCGATCAGCAAGCTTTTATCCATGATATTTTTCATTTTGATTGGGAAAAGGTCTGTTTAATTCCTGATGTTGAATTGGAGTGGTCATATTTTAAGGATTCATTCATGGGTATTTTAAATAAACATGCACCCCTGAGAAAGTTCAAAGTAAAAGGGAGGAATATTCCCTGGTTTTCTGATGCATTATCCACTCTCTTGCATAAACGGGATTTGGCCTGGGCAAAGGCAAGGAAATCTGGGCAAGAAAATGTTTGGGTCAATTTTAGATATTTAAGAAATAAATGTACCAGACAAATACGTAAAGCTAAGTCACAGTTCTACCTTGATGAGACTACGAGAAATTTAAAAAACCCAGCTAAATTTTGGAGAATTATCAATTCAATGAAAACAGTACAAAATTCTTCATTTTCAGCTCTTCTTTTTTAATAATCACTTTGCCTCTTCCGGACTCCTTTTTAGGTCAGAGCTAGAACATCTTTCATCTCCAGGGTTATTTCTCCCCAATGCTTGGGGCTCGAACCTCTATACTTTTGAGCCAATCTCAAAGGAGAAGGTCTTATTCGCGTTGCGAAATATAAATTGTAAAAAGTCAGCTGGGCCTGATGGGCTTGACCCTTTCCTCTTGAAACTTGTGGCTAACATTATTGTTGGACCAATAACTTATATTTTTAATTTATCTTTGGAACAAAACATTATACCCCGATCTTGGAAGACAGCGTATGTAACACCACTTTTTAAAAATGGGGACCCAACTATTATGGACAATTATCGTCCTATCTCAAAACTCTCAGTATTAGCTAAAATTTTTGAGTCTTTGGTTAGTGATCAGTTAAAGGAATTCTTAACAGTAAATAATATACTTATTTCTTCTCAATCTGGTTTCAGGAAAGGGCATAGCACCATAACAGCAGCCACTAAGGTAGTTGATGATATTGTTAGTGCTATTGACTGTAAAAAATCTTGTGCAGCATTATTTGTTGATCTTTCGAAAGCCTTTGATACGGTTGATCACACCATTTTGTTAAAATGTCTGCCTAAAATTGGAATGTCTATTAACGCTATTGAATGTTTTAAGAATTATCTGTCTAGTAGATATCAGTGTGTCACTTGTGAAGGCATTATGTCAGGGGAGGCAGAACAAATAGCTAGAGTCCCTCAAGGTTCCATATTAGGGCCTCTGTTGTTCACAATCTACATAAATGATATTTGTACAAATATAGATGCAGCTGTACACCTCTATGCGGATGATACTAGATCTCCATATGAGGCATTACAGAAATTGCAGGATGCTTTCATAACTCTACAAAAAATCTATTTAAATTAAAATTGGTACAAATTCTAAAGACAAAATTTATGTTATTTACTCACTCTAGTAAGGTACAGGATTTGACTCAAATTGTTACTCTGTATGACCAGGAAATTGAAAGAGTGTCATGTTATAATTACTTGGGTTTTTTATTAAATGAAAAGCTCTCATTTAAACTACACGTAGATAACTTGGTAAAAAAGATGAGAGTTAAATTAAGTTTTTATTACAGAAATAAGGCTTGTTTTAATTTAAAAGTAAGAAAGGAACTTGTTGCTGTTACCTTTTTGTCTGTTGTAGACTATGGAGATATTCTTTATATGCATGCAGCAAAGTCTGTATTACGCTCACTGGATTCTGTTTACCATTCTGCACTACGCTTTGTCATTAAGGCTGAGTATTCTACACATCACTGTAGTTTATACAGTTTATCAGGTTGGCCTCCACTCTCAATTCATAGACAGCATCACTGGCTTATCTTTATTTATAAGGCAATGATAGGATTAATTGTCAGTCTTCTCTTTTGTAGAAAACAATAGGTACAATCTTAGGTCTAAAAATAGCATTCTTTTTACTATACCTGTTGTAAAATCTGAATTTGGTAAAATTGCTTTCCGTTACAATGCCCCTTCAACTTGGAATGCTCTGCAGAAACAGTTGAAGCTAAGCACTTTTATTACACTTAATGATTTTAAATCATATATCACAGAAACCTTCAGCTATAAATGTGACTGTATATAGGTTACTGTTTTATTTTTGCTTTTTGCCTGTGGCTTCTTATACTGCTTGTTGTATGATGTCTTGGTTATTATGTTATATTTTGTTTGTTGTTGTATTTAATTTGTTTTTGTTAGGTGTTGTGGTATGGTTTTTGTGGTGCTGTTATGTCATTATGTAATGTGGTATGTTTTGTTTGTTGTTGATGAGGTTTCTTTTTCCCTAGTTTATTTTATTTAAATTTTAAGTGTTGCCTTTCTTGGCCAGGGACCATTTGAAAAATAGACTATAGTCTCAATATGACCCGCCCTGGTTAAATAAAGGAATGAATGAATGAATGAATGAATGAATAAATATTTATTTATTTATTTATTTATGTATCCAAAATTATATGTGTGTATATATATATATATATATATCATAACATGGTCATATAGAGCCCCCATCCCCCTGCCCACTCGTCCCATATTGAACCATGAGAAATCTGGTCACCCTACCTCGTCAGTTACCGCCGACGCCATTACCATGGTGGAAGTCGGTAAGTCCAAAAATCTTTTATCATCCTTGTCTATGTTGTGCTGTTGAAATCTGTTTAAAACAGTCTTAGTATTGTATTAAGCAGATATTTGACCTTTTTTTTACATTTACAACTAAACGGGACTATTAGTCATGTGTATACTCAATGAAAAATAGCACATTGATATAAATGCCTGCATTCATGTACATAATTTGACATTTACGCGGTAGTCACTTAGCTCTGATACCTGTTGTAAGGGGTATTTTACTAGATTGTTTCAGTTATATTACAAACTAGCCATTTCATTCGGGCGAGTGTTGCTGAGCATGCTGTTAGCAAGATGATATTTCTGTATAGGTAAGTTAGAGATGAGAACACTGCAAATTCAAGTAAAAATGATTTACAGTTATATCACTTAAAATACAAGTTTAAGCTTGATTGTAACATATTGTGCCCAAAGCGTGAATCTGTATTCAGACAGGCACGGAAAACGAATAACGCGTTCTACGGAGCCACTAAAGGGACATGGTTAGCTGCTTGTTAGCAGTTGCCTGTTACTTTACAGTACATGAAATTTCATTTAACACATAAACAGAGTAAGGAGAGATGACTGATAGTACGTGTGATCGCAAATCTCGAAAGTGGAAGAACTGTAACTGTACATTTCAGTTATAATTTACACAGCTACGGGAAAAGTGGTTTCAGCACTGAACTATCCAAATCTATTGTAAATATGCATTTTATTTTGATACATTTAAAAAACAATATCATCACAATTATCAATTTAAGTGAATCTCATGCTAATTCATTTTTTTTTATTTCACAGGTTTTACAAGAGCATAACCTACATCCCATGCTTTTCTTTGTTTTTGTTTTTTTTTTCCATTGGGAAAGTTTTATTAATTAATGTTCTTAAACTAATGGATATTTTTCCAAAACAATTTATTATTACCATGAAATTGTATAAATTTTATTAATGGGTGCTTAGACATACATGTTTTGGAAGCCAGTATAAAAATGTATAGTATAACCGAAATCTGTTTTTACATACTGATTACCTTTGTTTTTACAGTTTTCATAATTGATTGTTGTGCTTGTTTTTCTTCTAGTTATCTGAATGTGGCATTGTAAAGAGTGGAGCATCAGAGTCTAGCAGGTACAAATTTCTGAAATATTACAAGCTATGTCATGGTCATTATGACAGAAATCAACGCTATCCATGTTATTATACGAATTGCCTGTGCACTTTCCGAACATGGAATAGCCTTAAAAGTCATGTATACAGTGCCCATATGTTACCACCACAGATATCAACATAATTAGTGACATTCAGTTGTGTGATTGTGCTGAGCTTTCATCGGAGAAAGATTATTTTGTTCACGTAGGGACACACCTTAAAAATGGTCAGACTTGTAGGTGTGCGTTTCTAGGCTGTAGTTTTGAGACCAACATTTATGGTCTCAACATACTATTCTCACAAGAATAGAAAACACAAATCACATGGTTTAAACGACTTCAAACCAGGTGTTGTGACTTTACATGGTAGACCTGAGACATCTTTGGAGAGTTCTGATGAAAAAAGGCCATCATGCTCCACTGATGTACCTGAACCTGAAGCTGATGTAGACACTCAGTCAGATGACAACAGTGATATATAGTTCCTGTTGCGAGCCTGTAAGTAATTCAGGAAAAAGTAGGGTGTCTCCTGTTGAAGTTAGAAAACATACTGCATGCACCTACTGCAGCAGTAGATGAATTGGTGGATGAACTACACTTTTGAAATCTGCTTCTGTACCGATTGTACAAGCTACCATCTTAGATGTATTTAGAAATCATAGTCTGCCAGTTGATGAGGCTGTGATTAAAGAACTTGCTTGTGCTGTGTGTATCCAACCCTGCAGGAGAGTGTTTTGCAAAGGATGGACCTTTAGCAACAGCCTTCAAAAGAAAAAAGTTCTACAAAGAAAATTTCAATGTCATTGAACCAGTTGAATACATTTTAGACTAATAAAAACAGAAAATTTCAATATATTCCAATTTTACAATCAAAGCAGTTACGGAGCAAGTAGCACATTTTGGATCAGGTGATTGAGAATAAAATTGCATGGGAGAAGACCTCTGTAGCAAGTTGTGCTTCTGATGGTCATGTGTTCAAGTCTTTTCAAGATGGACTGTTCTACGATTTTTGGTCTCAAGAGGAGTTGAGAATCTCTTTAACTCTGTATATAGATGATTTCAAAGTTTGTAACCCGCTTGGAACCTCCCGCAAAAAGCGCAAACTCTGGAGTGTACTGCATCTTAAGTAATCTCCCCCTGGCTCTCATTAATCACTTTATTCAATATACTTATTAGTACTTTGCAAGACAGATGATGTCAAGACATTTGGATTTGAAAAAGTGCTTGAACCCCTTCTGCATGATCTCCATGTTTTAGAGGAACAAGGTGTGTATATATCTCATATTGGTGAGTTTGTAAAGGGCACGGTGCAGCGTGTTGTGGCTGACAATCTAGCTGCACATGGATTAGGTGGGTTTGTCGAAAGTTTTTCAGGTGACTTCATGTGCAGATTTTTTACAGCAAAGAAACATGAGATCCAAACCCATAGTGTTTCTTCTGGTGCTTTCAGAATCAGAATCAGAATCAGAATGAGCTTTATTGGCCAGGTATGCTTACACATACGAGGAATTTGTTTTTGTGACAGAAGCTCTACAGTGCAACAGAAAGACAGCAACAGGACAGGGCACAGATAATAAAAGAATAATTTACAAATAGGCAATGTACAAATAGCAAAAACACAATATATAGACAATTATGGTATACAGGTCTAATATGTGCAGATCTGAAATGAAAAAAATAAGTATGTGTGTTGAATAAATAATTTATAATAGTGTTGTATGTTCCACTTTTAATGTCAAGTGTTCATGAGATGGATTGCCTGAGGGAAGAAACTGTTCCTGTGTCTGGTCGTTCTGGTGCTCAGAGCTCTGTAGCGTCGACCAGACGGTAACAGTTCAAAGAGGGAGTGTGCTGGATGTGAGGGGTCCAGAGTGATTTTGCCAGCCCTTTTGCTCACTCTGGATGAGTACAGTTCTTGGAGAGTGGGGAGGGTTGTACCAATGATTCGCTCAGCAGTCCGGACTACCCTCTGTAGTCTTCTGAGGTCAGATTTGGTAGCTGAGCTGAACCAGACAGTTATTGAAGTGCAGAGGACGGATTCAATGATGGCGGAGTAGAACTGATTCAGCAAGTCCTGTGGCAGGTTGAACTTCCTCAGCTGGCGAAGGAAGTACAACCTCTGCTGGGCCTTTTTCACAATGGAGTCTATGTGATTGTCCCACTTCAGGTCCTGGGAGATGGTGGTGCCCAGGAATCTGAATGACTCCACTGCAGTCACAGTGCTGTTCATGATGGTGAGTGGGGGGAGTGCAGAGGGGTTCCTCCTGAAGTCCACGATCATCTCCACAGTTTTGAGCGTGTTGAGCTCCAGGTTGTTAAGACTGCACCAGACAGCCAGCTCCTTAACCTCCTGTCTGTAGGCAGACTCGTCACCGTCCTGGATGAGGCCGATCAGTGTGGTGTCGTCTGCAAACTTCAGGAGCTTGACAGAGGGGTCTTTAGATGTGCAGTCGTTAGTGTACAGGGAGAAGAGCAGTGGGGAGAGAACACAGCCCTGAGGAGCTCCAGTGCTGATCGTACGAGTGCTGGATGTGTATTTTCCCAGCCTCACTAGCTGCTGCCTGTCTGTCAGGAAGCTGGTGATCCACTGACAGACGGAGGTGGGGACGGAGAGTTGAGTTAGTTTGTTCTGAAGGGTGTCCGGGATGATGGTGTTAAAAGCGGAGCTGAAGTCTACGAACAGGATCCTCACATAAGTCCCTGGTCTGTCCAGATGCTGCAGGATGAAGTGCAGTCCCATGTTGACTGCATCATCCACAGACCTGTTTGCTCTGTAGGCAAACTGCAGGGGGTCCAGTAAGGGTCCAGTGGAGGACTTCAGATAAGCCAAAACCAGTCTTTCAAATGACTTCATGACCACAGATGTTAGAGCCACAGGTCTGTAGTCATTAAGTCCAGTAATTTTGGGTTTCTTTGGGACGGGGATGATGGTGGAGCGTTTGAAGCATGAGGGGACTTCGCACAGCTCCAGAGATCTGTTGAAGATCTGTGTGAAGATGGGGGCCAGCTGGTCAGCACAGATTTTTAGGCAGGCTGGTGACACACCGTCTGGGCCTGGTGCTTTCCTTCTTTTGTTCTTCCTGAAGACCTGGCGCACCTCATCTTCGCTGATCTGAATTGCAGGTGTGGGGGAGACGGGGGTTGCTGGAGGTGTGAATGGTTGTGTGAATGGTTGTGTGGAGAGGTGTTCAGGGCGGGTGTGGGGTGTTTTTTCAAACCTACAATAGAACTCGTTCAGACCGTCTGCCAGGTGTTGATTCTCCAGAGTGCTGGGGGATGGTGACTTGTAATTGGTGATTTCTTTCATACCTTTCCACACTGAAGCAGAATCACTGGAAGAGAATTTTTTCCTTAGCTTGCCGGAATAATTCCTCTTTGCCACTCTGATCTCCTTTTCCAGTGTGTATTTGGCCTGTTTATACAAGACTTTATCCCCCTTTCTGTAAGCATCTTCTTTGGCCTGACGGAGCTGTCTGAGTTTTGCAGTGAACCATGGTTTGTCGTTGTTGTAAGTTAGATGAGTCTTGGTAGGAATGCACATATCCTCACAGAAACTGATGTAAGATGTTACAGTCTCTGTGAGCTCATCCAGATCATTTGCGGCAGCTTCAAAAACAGTCCAATCAGTAAGGTCGAAACAGGCTTGTAAATCCCACTCTGTTTCATTAGTCCATCTTTTAACAGTTCTTAATACAGGTTTTCCAGATTTGAGTTTCTGCCTGTAGGTCGGTATAAGATGAACCAAACAGTGATCAGAGAGTCCTAGAGCTGCCCGTGGGACAGAGTGATATGCATCCTTTATCGCTGTGTAGCAGTGATCCAATATATTACTGTCTCTGGTGGGACATGTAACATGCTGTCTGTATTTTGGCAGTTCACGGGAGAGATTTGCTTTATTAAAGTCCCCGAGAATGATTAAAACAGAGTCCGGGTGTTGTTGTTCTGTCTCTGTGATCAGATCAGCTAGTTTCTGTAAAGCGGAGCTCACGTGCGCTTGCGGAGGAATGTAAACACTCACGAGAATGAACGAGTGAATCTCCCGCGGCGAGTAGAAAGGCTTACAGTTAATGAAGAGCGTTTCTAGATCTGAACAGCACATCTTCTTTAACACAGTTACATCTGTACACCACCTCTCATTGATGTAAAAGCACGTCCCGCCGCCGCGTGATTTCCCCGTTGATTCTGCCTCACGATCCGCTCTAAACAGCTGAAAGCTCGGAAGATGTAACGCGCTGTCCGGAATGGCGTCGTTCAGCCAGGTTTCCGTGAAACACAGAGCAGCAGAGTTTGAAAAGTCCCTGTTTGTCCGGGAGAGCAGAAGGAGTTCGTCCGTTTTGTTGGGTAGAGAGCGGAGATTCGCCAGATGGATGCTAGGCAACGCCGTTCTAAATCCTCGCTGTCTGAGCTTCACGAGCGCTCCGGCTCGCTTCCCCCGTCTGCGCGTCCTGAAGCGTTTGACCAGAGCTACGGCTCCGCCAACAACAATGTCCAGCAAAACGTCCGAATAATCAAAAACCGGTAAAAGATTCTGTGGTGTGTTCTGCCGAATGTTCAGCAGATCATCCCTAGTAAAACTGATGGTGTTTGAGAAACAAAAAACAGGAAAAACTAACAAAAACAGTACAAACACTGAAGAGCGAAGCACAGTAGCTGCCATCTGCGGCGCCATCTTACATCCTTTTCAGCCTTCGCACAAAGGATGATCATGAAGAACATGTGAAGTGTGCAGAGGAAACCTCTACCTCCTTGCTTTGGGGTGAAGAGGTCTTGTGTCCTAACCAAGCACCTTTCACATTTCCAAGTCTTAAAAGGCTATCCTCCTGATATCGTGCACAATATCCTTGAAGGTGTTGTGCCTGTAGAGCAGGCGTTTTGCTTCTCTGATTTCAAAGAAATTTTTTTTCACTGGTTTTTTCACTGGTTGTTGCCATTTATGATTGGGTCCCTAGTGCCAGAGGATGAACCTGCTAGGTTGTTGATTTTGGACTTAAAAGACAGTTGAGCTTGTGGTTAGAGTTACAAATGACCTGCTTCTATCATCTGATCATGGTTGTATCTCTTTATTAGTTCTACTGGATCTTAGCGCTGCGTTCGACACTATCGACCACAACATTCTTTTGAATAGACTAGAAAACTTAGTTGGCATTAGTGGAAGTGCCTTAGCATGGTTCAAATCGTACTTATCTGACCGCCATCAGTTCGTAGCAGTAAATGAAGAGGTATCATATCGATCACAAGTGCAGTATGGAGTACCTCAAGGCTCAGTACTAGGGCCGTTATTTTTCACGCTTTACATGTTACCCTTGGGAGATATTATCAGGAGACATGGTGTTAGCTTTCACTGTTATGCTGATGATACTCAGCTCTATATTTCTTCACGGCCCGGTGAAACACACCAAATTGAGAAACTAACGGAATGTATAGTCGATATAAAAAACTGGATGACGAATAACTTCTTACTGCTAAATTCTGAAAAAACAGAGGTGTTAATTATCGGACCTAAAAACCCCACATGTAATAACCTAGAACACTATCTAACACGTGACGGCTGCTCTGTCAATTCTTCTTCATCAGTTAGGAACCTAGGTGTGCTGTTTGATAGCAATCTTTCATTTGAAAGCCATGTTTCTAGTATCTGTAAAACTGCGTTTTTCCATCTCAAAAACATATCTAAATTGCGACCTATGCTCTCAACGTCAAATGCAGAAATGCTAATTCATGCGTTTATGACCTCAAGGTTAGACTATTGTAATGCTTTACTGGGTGGTTGTTCTGCACGCTTGATCAATAAACTACAGTTGGTCTAAAATGCAGCAGCTAGAGTCCTTACTAGAACCAGGAAGTATGACCATATTAGCCCGGTTCTGTCAACACTGCACTGGCTCCCTATCAAACATCGGATAGATTTTAAAATCTTGTTAATTATAAAGCCCTGAATGTCTTAGCTCCTCAGTACTTGAGCGAGCTCTTATCACATTATAGTCCTCCACGTCTGCTGCGTTCTCAAAACTTTGGCCATTTGATAATACCTAGAATATCAAAATCGACTGCGGGCGGCAGATCCTTTTCCTATTTAGCGCCCAAACTCTGGAACAATCTACCTAACACTGTTCGGGAGGCAGACACACTGTGTCAGTTTAAATCTAGATTAAAGACACATTTCTTTAACCTGGCTTACACATAACACACTAATACACTTCTATTATTCAAATCCGTTAAAGGATTGTTAGGCTGCATTAATTAGATCAACCGGAACCGGGAACACTCCTCATAACACACGATGTACTCGTTACATCGTAAGAAGAATGGCATCTACGCTAATATTTGTCTGTTTCTTTATTATTCTGTTTCTCAGTCCGTGTCCGGATCAGATGGCGCCGGGAGATGATGTCTGCGACCCTGACCGTCGGCGGAGGCCGGACACCTGGATGAGCCCCGGGGACATATCCCCAGTGAAGACCTCGACTTAAATACAATAAAACTTAAAATTAAACAAAATAACTATAATATAATAAAATACCTAACTACATAATACTATTATTGTTAGAAATTGCAACAATATAAAAATAGAAATATAATACATTTATACATTTAAAATTTAATTAATACAATAAGTAAAAAAAAATAAATAATAATATCCTGGCCAGAGGAGAACTGGCCCCCCGACTGAGCCTGGTTTCTCCCAAGGTTTTTTTTCTCCATTCTGTCACAGAGGGAGTTTTCGTTCCTTGCCGCTGTCGCCTCTGGCTTGCTCAGTTGGGGACACTTAATTTCTAACGATTATCGTCAATTTGATTTCATATATACTATTTAAACTAAACTGAGCTAGACAATGACATCTCTGAATTCAATAATGAAATGCCTTTAACTGAAAATTGAGTGTTTAATCTTATTATTATACATTACTGACACTCTATCCTCCAATTTGATACTGTTAAGTGCTTTGACACAATCTGTATTGTTAAAAGCGCTATATAAATAAAGGTGACTTGACTTGACTTGGTAGCTCCAGTGCATTCTGATGAGTCTGTAGCATTTCTTGAGTTTAAGATTTGTGAACACAGAAATTGTTACCAAGAGCTTTTTCCAACTACTAACCTGCTGCCAAAACAGCACTATTTGGAACACTACCCTCATATGATACAGTGTTTTGAGTCACTTGTATGTACAGGTGCATCTCAATAAATTAGAATGTCGTGGGAAAGTTCATTTATTTCAGTAATTCAACTCAAATTGTGAAACTCGTGTATTAAATAAATTCAATGCACACAGACTGAAGCAGTTTAAGTCTTTGGTTCTTTTAATTGTGATGATTTTGGCTCACATTTAACAAAAACCCACCAATTCACTATCTCAATAAATTAGAATACTTCATAAGACCAATATATAAAAAAAATTTTTTTAGTGAATAGTTGGCCTTCTGGAAAGTATATTCATTTACTGTATATGTACTCAATACTTGGTAGGGGCTCCTTTTGCTTTAATTACTGCCTCAGTTCGGCGTGGCATGGAGGTGATCAGTTTGTGGCACTGCTGAGGTGGTATGGAAGCCCAGGTTTCTTTGACAGTGGCCTTCAGCTCATCTGCATTTTTTGGTCTCTTGTTTCTCATTTTCCTCTTGACAATACCCCATAGATTCTCTATGGGGTTCAAGTCTGGTGAGTTTGCTGGCCAGTCAAGCACACCAACACCATGGTCATTTAACCAACTTTTGGTGCTTTTGGCAGTGTGGGCAGGTGCCAAATCCTGCTGGAAAATGAAATCAGCATCTTTAAAAAGCTGGTCAGCAGAAGGAAGCATGAAGTGCTCCAAAATTTCTTGGTAAACGGGTGCAGTGACTTTGGTTTTCAAAAAACACAATGGACCAACACCAGCAGATGACATTGCACCCCAAATCATCACAGACTGTGGAAACTTAACACTGGACTTCAAGCAACTTGGGCTATGAGCTTCTCCACCCTTCCTCCAGACTTTAGGACCTTGGTTTCCAAATGAAATACAAAACTTGCTCTCATCTGAAAAGAGGACTTTGGACCACTGGGCAACAGTCCAGTTCTTCTTCTCCTTAGCCCAGGTAAGACGCCTCTGACGTTGTCTGTGGTTCAGGAGTGGCTTAACAAGAGGAATATGACAACTGTAGCCAAATTCCTTGACACGTCTGTGTGTGGTGGCTCTTGATGCCTTGACCCCAGCCTCAGTCCATTCCTTGTGAAGTTCACCCAAATTCTTGATTCGATTTTGCTTGACAATCCTCATAAGGCTGCGGTTCTCTCGGCTGGTTGTGCATGTTTTTCTTCCACTCAACTTTCTGTTAACATGCTTGGATACAGCACTCTGTGAACACCCAGCTTCTTTGGCAATGAATGTTTGTGGCTTACCCTCCTTGTGAAGGGTGTCAATGATTGTCTTCTGTACAACTGTCAGATCAGCAGTCTTCCCCATGATTGTGTAGCCTAATGAACCAAACTGAGAGACTATTTTGAAGGCTCAGGAAACCTTTGCAGGTGTTTTGAGTTGATTAGCTGATTGGCATGTCACCATATTCTAATTTGTAGAGATTTTCATTTGTAATAAGTTATGCTGCTGGTACAGAGAGCATTTCTGAGCGTTTGAAGTAAACGCATCTCATCTGAGAGAGTTGGTCTTTATCGAGCATGGTTAACTGTTAAGGCCTAAGTATACTTCATTTTTGTATACGTGCGTTAGCGTATGCGTACATTCGAACGCGTAACCTTTCAAAGTATACTCCATTTGATGTTGTGCACGAACGCGGGCAGTCGACACATGCTTCATCCTTGTCCAGTTAAGTTATGACTAGGGCTGGCTCGAGACCACTTTTTCAGAACCGATACCAAAAATTCTGAGTATCTGCCGATAGCGATATCGATCCAATACCAGCGCAGTTTTTTTTTTACATCAGTGTAGAATTTCTATACCTCAGTGTGTGTTGACCTGCTCATCACTCTTTTGTGTTTTACACACAATCTACTAAATATAGACAACTTTACTGTAAAGAAAAACAACAAATGAATGAATATGTAATTATATTCTATGATAAAAATACTTTTATAAACTAGCTTAGTGGATAATTCAGTACCAAAAGTTATTCTAGAAAAATCACGAGTGCACAAATAATTTGATAAAATCTAAAATTAGTGGGGAAAAAAAACATTTATTGGGCAACAAAGAAAAGTGAATATGTGTAGGACTAAATCTGGTAAAAAATCATATATTGCTCTTTGTATTGTTGTAAAATACATTCATGGAAAACAAATAATATATTTATATATAAATATATATACTGTAAAATTAAAAGACATTTCTTTTAAACGTACTTCACAGTAATGAGGCAGCACCATATGACAGATGAGACGAACAAGAAAGGCTATTAATAATCTTTCATTGCGCAAAAATATTATAATACGAAAGGCTTCAATACAGAGAGGCATAAAGCACTTATGTGCATCCTGTGCACAGAGTGATGCGCTTGAAGCAACAGAGTCACAGTGCGCAGGCACAGCGCTCCGCAGCCCGCATAGAGAAGTTCAAAGCACAAAAGGAAAGAGATATTAATGTGTAGTATTAAATCTGTGCGACAGTTTATTGAGCCTTTTCTTTTAACCGTTTTAAATTTCAGTTACTGTGCTTGTGAAGAACCATTCATAGTGCCATTCACAGTGCTGTGATCTAACAGACACCCGGTAGAAAGTAACACGATTTAGAAACAGCACGAAACTCTAGCAAGATAAAATCCTTTTATGCAAAACCACTGAACTTTATTTACAGATCAAGTATAATAGGAACAGTGGAGAGAGTTTTATCATCTTGACTGTCGTAACAGTTTTATCATCTTGACTGTCATAACACAGTTTGAATGCTGAATGGAGGATGAAAGACAGCTGCGGCGGAGAGAAGTGTTTACGTGAACTTGACTTAAATATTCATCTGTACCTCACAATAAACTATGGAACTGCTTCAGAACACTTGATATATAGTGCACGAAAACTTTATTGTGCTTTATAATGGTTTTTGTGTCTTTCGTGGGTCTTAACAATAACAATAGTAGCAACGCAGAATATTGGATTTGGATCGGCCTCGCCTGACCGATACCCCGATCCAGCAGAAAATGCCAGTATTGGAGCGATACCGATACTGAATATCGGATCGGCGCACCCCTAGTTATGACTGATAACAAATATTTTTGAACTCTTTTAAACCAAAGCTGAGCAGTCTCAATCCCTATCGCTCACAAGCGCTTGTCAATGTGAGTGTCTGCTGTTGTTGCAGTCTCCGCTATTTTGTTGTTGTTGTTCCGTCTCTTTAATTTCGCTTTCTACTGTGAAACAATGGCCCGGGACAGTGGTTCCACCATGTGGAAAAACTGATTACTGCAAAATAACCTAAATGCGCATGTGCAACCTGCGCGTACAAAATTAGAAAAATTCAAAATAATATTACAATGAAAAATTAACCATTCATTTTTAAATGCACCTATTGTCTCTTCATTATCGTTTGTGATTAATTTGTCAGGTGTCCTCTCTTTAGGTTAATAATCAGGGCAATGGCTGGACCTGTGGAACTTAGAGTAATTCTAGCTGACAATGATGCCAGGAAGTTGATCCTGCCTGAAGAGGTGCATAGTTCTACTTGAGGACCTCACACAAATAGTCACTGAAACATTCCGGCTTGATAGGGATATCTGCTTGCAGTATCAAGATGATGATTTTGGTGGTGAGTTTATTAATTTGACATCAGTAACTGATGTTCAAGACAAAGGAACCTTAAAGGTCATCTTAAAGACTACAGGACAAAACCAAAAAAAAAAAAAAACAAGTTAAGGAAAGCTTGGGTTCTTGTGAGACTCCAGAATCAACTCCTGCTCACTCAACACGGCACAGGTCAGATGATTCTGCATCAGTCTCCTCATTTGAAACTGATGACACTGTCCTTTTCTCTTTCCCTGATCCTTCTCCTGGGTCAGTGCAATCCACATCGAGATCTACACCGTGGCCACTTGTATTCCCAATTCCACTCTTTTCTTATGACTCAGAAATAATTCTAGAACAAGCCAATGCTGAATACCATGCTTAATGGCACTCATCAAAGAGAAGATGGAACAAACCTTTTCATACAGAAGACAGGAAGTGGTTCAGAAGAAGCCAATGGTAGCAGAGTTTAAAACTTGATGGCCAGCTCTCTTTAATGTTGATGAAGTAAGAGTTTGTTTTTATCCTTCAAACATAGACAAGCTCATGTACTTAAGTTGGTTAAACCCAGAAAATTGTAATAACCAATGTACTTGACTTTTTGTTTGCTCTTTTAACAGATCAATAATGAATTCATGTGAATAACAGCAGTCCCACTGGAGTTCAAGTTTCTTGCTATGCTTGACCAATATTCAGACAGCTTGATCAAGATTTTTCAGAGTAAGGGCGGAGTCAATGGCTGAACAATAAAAAACGTCATGCAACCCATTTCACAAGTTGGTACATGAAAGTTATAAACCACATTTGGTTATCAGTATTCTAATCTCAGAGTTGTTTAATCAGTGTTTTGTATATTTTTTTAGCACAATAACAGCATAGATGTGTGAAGAAAATGCATCCTCAAAGCATTGTGTGCATACTTGAATGAGGACCATGTACAGCTGTTCAAGGAGTATGCTGTAAGCAAATGCTTATCTCTTTCATCTACATCACTTTATCACATTACCTGTACTGTGTTCTTGTGTCTATATAATCCTAATGCACGGTGAGAAGGAGAGTTTGAGTGGCTAAAGACACTCCAAGGACCACAGCTGGAGAATTGCAGAAAATAGTTGAGTCTCGGGGTCAGAAAACCTTAAAAAAAAAATTGTCAAACAAGAAAAATTCTCCTAGCTCATCCAAAAACAAACTCCAGCATATTCAGTTATCAGACACGACTGGAACTTCAAATGGGACTGGCTTCTATGGTCAGATGAAACTAATTTTTTAGCTTTTTAGCAGCAAACACTCAAGATGGGTGTTTGGTGCTAGGGTTGAAATTTTGAATTTCCAAGTATTTCAATGAGTGCCCTATAAAGGGTTAAAGCCACTTCACTAATTTGTGAAGTTCAATTATCTTTTGCTGCACATCAGAAATACACTCACTGGCCACTTTATTAGGTACACCTTGCTAGTACCGGGTTGGACCCCCTTTTGCCTTCAGAACTGCCTTAATTCTTCGTGGCATAGATTCAACAAGGTGTTGGAAGCATTCCTCAGAGATTTTGGTTCATATTGACATGATAGCATCACGCGGTTGCTGCAGATTTGTCAGCTGCACATCCATGATGCGAATCTCCCGTTCCACCACATCCCAAAGGCGCTCTATTGGATTGAGATCTGGTGACTGTGGAGGCCATTTGAGTAAAGTGAACTCATTGTTATGTTCAAGAAACCAGTCTGAGATGATTTGAGCTTTGTGACATGGTGCATTATCCTGTTGGAAGTAGCCATCAGAAGATGGGTACACTGTAGTCATAAAGGGATGGACATGGTCAGCAGCAATACTCAGGTAGGCTGTGGCACTTAAACAATGTTCAGTTGGTACTAAGGGGCCCAAAGTGTGCCAAGAAAATATCCCCCACACCATTACACCACCACCACCAGCCTGAACCTTTGAGACAAGGTAGGATGGATCCATGCTTTCTTTACGCTTTACGCCAAATTCTGATCCTACCATCTGAATGTCGCAGCAGAAATCGAGACTCATCAGACCAGGCAACGTTTTTCCAGTCTTCTATTGTCCAATTTTGGTGAGCCTGTGCGAATTGTAGCCTCCGTTTCCTGTTCTTAGCTGACAGGAGCGGCACCCGGTGTGGTCTTCTGCTGCTGTAGTCCATCTGCTTCAGGGTTTGACGTGTTGTGCGTTCAGAGATGGTATTCTGCATACCTTTGTTGTAACGAGTGGTTATTTGAGTTACTGTTGCCTTTCTATCATCTCTAACCAGTCTACCCATTCTCCTCTGACCTCTGACATCAACAAGGCATTTTCGTCCACACAACTGCTGCTCATTAGATATTTTCGGACCATTCTCTGTAAACCCTAGAGATGGTTGTGCGTGAAAATCCCAGTAGATCAGCAGTTTTTGAAATACTCAGACCAGCCTGTCTGGCACCAACAACCATTCCACGTTCAAAGTCACTTAAATCCCCTTTTTTCCCCATTCTGATGCTCGGTTTGAACTTCAGCAAGTCATCTTCACCACATCTAGATGCCTAAATGCACTGAGTTGCTGCCATGTGATTGGCTGATTAGCAATTTGTGTTACCAAGCATTGTGATGGATGATTAAGGGAATTTGGGCTTTGTTTTCCCTCCTATTTATATTTCTGTGAAACAGGAAGCCATGGCTGGATAATTTCATGTTCATAATCACCCTGGAGTGCTCAGAATTGTGAATATGAATGGGAATATACTTCAGAGATATTTTACTCATAAGAACAGTGACAGGACCACCCCTATCTGAGGGTTGTCCCCCTAAAAATATCATTACAAGCAACTATGTGTCTTGAAAATAATATAATGGGCATATACTTAAAATAATTGTGTAAGTAGTAAAACAAAATAAACACAAAAAAGCGTTTTAAGTTCAGAAATGTTTTGATTCCCCCCTCCCTTGCCTCACAGTGGTTTGGTCCACTGCCTCGATACACTCAGGACACGAGCCCGGTGGGAGCAGTGTTGCCAAGTCCGCGGTTTTCCCACAGAATTGGGCTACTTTTATGCTCTTTCCGTGGGATGTTTTTCATGTCCGCGGGTTGGAGCGACCCCAATAACGTGATATTTAGCCCCTGGAAAGCGACATTTATCAGGGGAACCCCACCAAAAAAACATGTATTTTACCCCACTGGAACGCGATTTTTTTTTTACCAGAAATTCCCCCTGAAAAGCGATTGGGCTAGTTTTGGGATAGTTTTGAGTAGCAATTGGGCGGGTTTTGCTGTGAAAACCTGGGAACCCTGGGTGGGAGAGAGCAAAGTAAGTAAGAGTTATGTGTAAGTAATTACGCTGTCAAGGCTATTTTATTCTCTTTAAACATCGGGTGAAATTATTCTTTCTCTTTAATACAGATGATGCTGGATCATTAATAAATTAGTCATGACAAAAAATAATGATATCCGATGTATTTTCTATGAACAATTAATAAGGTTACCAAGCTTAATACCATATAGCTTGTCACCCACTACAACTAACACAGCGATAAACCTGTGTGTGAACTGATATTAGGCTAATATTGTAGACCTACCGATGTGTTGGGTTTTGCTCAGTATGATGTTAAGTGGCAGGCTTAATGCGGTTGAATATCTAAAGAGACGTACTCGGTCCCAGACGAAACCTAAAATACTTTGGAGGACGCAAAATAATCATTATAAGATGACCGCGTGGTGAACCATATGAACCGAACTCATATTTAAACACGGTCTCCATGCTGTTTACACATGCTGTGTACACGTATCTATCCTTACAAGTACAATTTTGGCTGTATTATTTGTGTCCCCTTCAAAAATTGATCTTAAGAAATTTTATGTTTCTTGTCCCCCCCCTATATATATATATATATATATATATATGAATCTATATTCATAGGTGCCACAAGGTTAGAGTCATCATCCAAACAGTGTATTAAACACTCTGGCTGTGTAACACTTGCACTTTGTTCTGCCATACTTCTCTATTCTGTGATGTACATTGCTCTGAAAATAACAGAAATACTGGTATATCAAGAACAAGGAACATTTAAATATGAGGTGCTAAAAATAGCATCAGGACTAGCCGTTTCCAATGATGCTATGTGCTAGTCTGTGCAACAAAGTATTGTGAAGTAATCTGGTCTAAACTAATCAAAATCACATGAAATTTCAGCCGTCTTGCACTACTTCCATCTCTGCATCTCCACACACTCATCAATCTTTTTTTAATTACTCACGAAGTTGTTATTGTATAAAACAGGTATCAAATGAAAGCGTGGACCTTCTGCTTCACAGTGACGCTAGTACCTTGCTTATAGAACAAAAATGGTCGGAGTAATCTTGATTTGAAAATGCATCAAATTAAAGTTGCAATCATCGGTCATTTCTTCACTCATTTTCACACAGCTGAGTCATAGCTGAATAAGTCGCAAAGTGCTTGTGGCCTCCAAGGGTAACACACATCAAAATAAACAGCAGACTCACCTTTTCAGATGATGCTAGTGGCTTATCTGTACAACAAAGTATGTTGGAGTAATCTGGTTTTGAAACTAGCACCAGTTGTTGTTGTTGCATAATATACTATTTCATATACAGTTCATACATATTTTTTCAAATTGCTAGGTCATGGATTGTCCCACCATCATGGTTCTGATATCACCAGATTACAGACAGTCTTGTCTATCCATATCTGAAAAGATATCCCCCCTAACATCAATATATTTTGAGATAGATATACAAATATAAGAATTTAATAGATGCAAAAAATAGTTTTCTTTAATGTGCAGGCTAATATAAAACGTATACAACAAATATCATGTCAAATTATGGCAGATCTGGATAGCCCTGACTGTCCTGAAAAAATCAACATATAGCATGTATGGCTACCTCTTACAGTAGACTTCATACAAACCTGCTGTGCAGATACTGTAGGACGATAATGGCAAAAATAATGATTGTCCCAAAAGATTACTAAAGCTACAAATTTGAAATGGTTACCATGTTTCAAAGTACTTATATGGACTCTACAAACAAACTGGTTCCAGAGAGATTTTGCCACCTTAGGTGGTACCAAATTCTGGCTTGGCCCATGGACTACTACTGTTAGATGAAATTTACGCCCCTGGTACTTATAAGTCAGTTTAAAAGCCATCTGAAAACATATTTCTTTAAGACACCGTTCGATCAAAGATAAGTGCAAAGGTTGCGTTAGATCAAAGATAAGTGCGAAGGTTGCTAGTGAGTTCTGTCTCTTTTGTCCTGATATAAGATATATCCTAATTGTTCTTTTAAGGTTTTTCTTTTTATACTCCTTTATTTGTTATATAGCTATGTATATATTTTTAATGTCTTCCTTTTCTAATTGCTCTATTGTTTGTACAATGGTCAACAATGGTCAACGTTGTTTTATTCAGTGCTTTAGAAATAAACTTGAATATTTTGAAGTAAATGAAGAATGGCTCTT
Source organism: Spinibarbus caldwelli (assembly GCA_039654775.1). NCBI lineage: Eukaryota > Metazoa > Chordata > Actinopteri > Cypriniformes > Cyprinidae > Spinibarbus > Spinibarbus caldwelli. The sequence continues at coordinate 3,302,793 of CM077219.1, read as the reverse complement.
CAGCTATCAGGTTAACTGTAAGCTATGTTAACATTAAGTTATCTTAGCATGCCAATCTGGTCAACGTGCCAAGTAATGAATTTGTGTGCTTATTCTCACACTGAAAACTCTCCTTAGCAGCCCGAGTGCATTAACTGAGTGGCACACTCTGCTTAGCCACAGGCCCCAAACTTTTCAAAATGCCCAGATGTACTGTGGCCAGAATTTGAACAAAAGTTGCATCTATTCTTGACATTGTGTCTTCCATGTGTGTTCTTCCTCTTGAGTTAGAAGTGTTTTTTTTATTCATTCTGATCTGAACTTCTGTTCATTTTGAGTTCATTCTCACCAATACTTATGTACTTTTTTTTCCACGTACATCCTATTTCTGCCATTTTTGCCCTTCTGGCTGTTTATTGTGCTTGCTACACCTTAGGTGCTTGGCCCTGTATCACTTGCAGCTTATATAGCTTGCAGCTATATTTATTTTATGTATTTTTAGAAACACTAACAGAGTTCTCTGAAACAAGTAGCCAAACAAAACGCAAAGCTGATTCACTCATGCATCAAACTGAGACAAAACAATTGTATTTCTGTTGGTGACATTTGGGAAATTATTTGAGGCCAGTGACATTGCTTTCAGGGCTTCACAGAGCAGCAAAACATCAGTCACCATATGTCTATTGCTGATCAATGATTTAGGGGATATGTACAGTTCTGAGAAAATGTGCAAAATGATTCTGACAAAGTTTTAAAGTTGATGAATGAACTAATGGAAAAGAACTCTGTTTACCACTGGGACTTCACCAGCAACAGAGTGAGAAAGCTTCCAACCCAACTGAGTCTGCGGTTTCATGTATTTGGGCAAATCCACAGCCATAAAAAACAATGGTGATCAGTCAAATCCGCTAACTTGTTTGAAGAACCAAATTAGTCAGATATCAATTATCGCAATTAAAAAAAACTGCCATCTGTCAAATCATCTCAGGTGTATTAAGTGAGGTATGAAGAATGGACCCATGATAATCAAAACTAAATATATATTTTATTTTGGCAGACTATTCAAGATGTAAGATGTAAAGGTATAACCTTATTCTGGAAAGGGGGTGGGGAACAACAGCTCATTTACATTTTGGGGACACCTGAGTTATATTACATCTTGTAAAAAGGGGCATAATAGGTTCCCTTTAGTTTACAGTAAATTGCCATCATAGAAAATGCCCAGAAAGCATTGTTTTCAACACCAGTGTTTCCCAACCCTGTTCCTGGAGGCACACCAACAGTGCGCATTTTGGATGTCTCCCTTATCTGACCAATATATTTCTGATTCTGGAGTCTCTACTAACGAGCTGATGAGTTGATTTAGGTGTGTTTGATTAGGGAAAGTTGGAAAATGTGTAGTGTTGGTGTGCCTCCAGGAACAGGGTTGGGAAACACTGTTCTACACAATATTACTTTACTAATCGAAAACAGTATGCTACTATCAGAATTGTCTTTACAGCGCAAATATTGCAAAGAATGCATTGTTTTACCTTTTTATTGGAAAATGGCATGTTACTGTCAGAATGTGGTCATTTTTACAGCAATAAAACAAATATTACCCAGAATGCATCATTTTCAACAGTATTACCATTTTAATGGAAAACAGTAAGTTACTGCCACAGTTCAGCTGGGGGTTTTTTTTTACAGGCAATTTTTTACAGTGTGCATGAATTTTCATGTTTATCTGCAAGTATGATGTCAAATGTTTTAATTTTTAAGATAACACTTCAATCACAATTAAATGGCCTTACCATGGAGTGAATGCGCAGGTGATTTTTTTTGAAATTGCTCAGTTTTCTATACCTCTAATCACACTGAGGAACAACGCAACTCCTTACCAGGATGAGCTTGCAAAATGACATTTCAGGTCTGTCTGATTTGTGAAAAGTGTGAACTCTCATGTGCATTGTAAGAATTTCTTTACGTCTGAAGCTCTTTCCACACTGACCACATACGAACGGGTGTTCTCCAGTATGAATTCTCATATGAGCGTTAAATGTTACTTTATGATTAAAACTCTTTCCACAGTGTGGACATATGTAAGGCTTCTCTTCACTGTGAATTATCATGTGATTTTTAAGTATTTTTCTTTGAACGAAACTTTTTCCACACTGAGAGCAGGTGAAAGGTCTCTCTGCAGTGTGAACACTCAGGTGGGCGTTAAGGTTTCCTCTATCAGAGAAACGTTTTCCACACTGTTGGCAGGTGAACGGCTTCTCTCCAGTGTGAATTCTCATATGGACTTTAAGGCTTCCTTTTTTAGTGAAACTCTTTCCACACTGTTGGCATGTAAAAGGCTTCTCTCCATTGTGAATTCTCATATGGACTTTAAGGCTTCCATGTCTAGTGAAACACTTTCCACACTGAATACAGGAGAAGTTTCTAGTTTGTGTGGAAGTCTTTTTAGTCAATGAGCAACCATAAGTTTTTTCTCCAGTTATGAAATCAAAATTTTGTTCTTCCTTTTCATTTAGTTCTTGACTCTCCTCTTTCAGTGGCATCAGGTCTAGGGTTAAAACAGACAAATAAAAGTTAGCCCCAGTTTAATAGCAAAAAGCAACAAACATTAAAACATTTAGACAAGCGGTTGTCAACATTATTTATGCTGCAAAAGTGAATTAGCTTCATTTTCCCTTTTTAAAGGATGAGGCTGTGAAGAATCAGTGGTTAAAAGGCATATTCACCAAAATACCACAGCAGTATAATCACAAACTTTAGTACTTCTTAAGATAAACTTAAGATGTCGGAGTGTACTCAACTGTGCTATTTTGGGACACCGTGAATATGAACTAAACTGTGCTTTTAACATACTTTGTTGTGTAGTCTTAAGAACACTGAAGTCTATCTAAAGAAATACTAAAGAATCCTTCAAAATCCACAAATGCACACAGCAATCAACAAATAAATGTCAGGCAAAGTTGTGTATGTGACAAAAATATTTTCGAATGTTTTCTTATTTGCAAATCTCATTTCATTTATTTGTGAATTTAATTCATGTTTTCGAAACTAAGATTTTTTTTGTGGATCTCATTGGGCCTCATTTATCAATCTAACATTGAAACGAGCGCAGATCCGTGTGCACAAATCAGCTTACAACATGCCGCAAATCTCATCGTACGAATGCTCGTACGTTGATAAATGTGGCGGCTGAAAATAATCCTCGTTTGAATATCAAGCCCATAAAAACACCCCGTTTTAGAAGCCTCGCCTTAGAGTTTACGACAAGGAGAAACAAAAAAAAGAGGCCAAAAAGAGGAAGTAATTTCATGAAAGAGAAATTGATCTTACTCCAAAAACACCCGTAATTGCAAACAATTAGGCTACATTAATTTATATGTATATTAAAATAGCGATAAATAAACATTATAGCTTATTTAGTTCCCCTCACTTCACAACAAATCCTTTGAATTTAACGGTATTCAGAACAGAACAAGAATGAAAAATAAGTAGTTATAAAATTATATATTAAACTATTAAACAAAACACAAATTAGGCTATAGTGGCATTCATTATAAACAGCATACAAACGTCAAGCAAATCTGAAACGGCACTGGGCTCACGAGCCCCTCTCATTTGACAAGAATCCAAATGTTTCCATTTTTGCCATATTTGTAACATTTGGTTGCTAAACTATTTATTATTCATTATGTAGCCTAAACAAGGCTTTATACTCACTCATGTTCTAATATCCACGTAAAATCCTTCACATGTGCAAAAAATGTTTGTTTGGGCGCTGCATGCTGATTTTACAGCGGACCTTTTAAAATAAACAGTGTGCATTTTAGTTTAATGATGAATGGCTGAAATTTCAAGAAATGCTAGAACTAATGTTGTTTGTGTGTGTGCGCGAGTCGCCTGTGTAATCAGATGGATTTAATCAAATAAAGATATAAAGAAAAGAAATAAAATTCATTAAAATGTGTGACAAAAAAAAAAAAAAACCGTAGCCTATACTTGATGCACATTTTTTTCTTTTGTTAATCAGTTATTTATAATATATTTATTTTGTGTGGTCCTATTTATTTTATTCCTTTTATAGACATAATTTCCGTTTTTTTTTTTTTTTTTTTTTGTTCACAGAAGAGCTGCAGGTGAGTGATGCGATGATGTGTGAATCCTCATGGTCTGTTGTTTATGTTGCTGTGCGCGCATATAAAGCTAAAGCCCTGGAAAAAAAAAAAAAAGAGAGAGACATTCTAATCTTACTGGCTAACGACTGACTAATGAGCTTCGGTTGTCAGTCAGGAAAATAAAATAAATAAACAAAATGCTGTCATTCTACAATTCTCCACCAGATTTACTATGCTGCACGCAAGTTCAGGTAACCCAAAGACTTGCGTACACGAGCTAAGACCTGACGTGAGATTTGATCGTAGCCACCGCTCACATCCACGTTGATGAATTCCAAGTTTTGCATTGAAACGACCGTACGCCCAGTTTTCTGTTATATGTTCATTTCGTAAATGAGGCCCGTTCTGTTTATTTGTCAGTATGTTTATTTTTTGTTAATCTCTTTACATTAAATTGTGAATCATAATCTATTTATTAGGAATAATGCAACAATTATACCTCTATAATTGTTTGGGTCTTTACTTTGTTGTTGGGGACTCCCAAAACCAAATTATAAACATTTCAAATAGCATAATATGGGCACGTTAACATCTCTCAAGCAACATCTGAAAAAAAAAGTGTAAAAACTTTTTAAATGTTCTGACTGTGCAGACAAATCTGACTGTAAAATCCATACAAGATGTGCTTGTATGGATTTTACAGTCAGATTTGTCTGCACAGTCAGAACATTTCAAAAGTTTTTACACTTTTTTTCAGATGTTGTTAATTTTACAGATGTTGTCTCAGACTGTTGCTAATATAAATATATAAATTCACATCTGTATCCCAACTCAAACTCTGTACATTACTGTCAAATGTCCATTTCCGTAAGAAATTATGTAGCTAACGATATTAGTAATTGAATTTTGTGAAATACAATAGTAATATTGTGATTAAGATAAGCTTCTGTCCTCTCCTCCCTGACACATGACTAGCTGCTATTTACATTCAGGTTTAATAATATATAAGTACAGTGCTTTTACAGACAAAACGAAAAAAAAAAAAAAAAAACTCAATTATACACAACAAATGTAATGGCTCACAATTGATGGTTTGGATTATGCAAAAAAATTGTTTTTTAGACACTGTTGCATAATTAAGTTATAGAAATTAATGGTTTTCATTCATTTCAATTTATAAGTATCTCAGTGTTACAAAAAAATGCTTTGTTTAGGCTCCTTCCATATTATATCTCCTAATTCAATCTGTGATGTCATAACGAATGCTCAACTTAGAGTAGGGTCTTCTTACCTGCACTTTAAGGCAGTATTAATATTTGTCTGATCATGTGATCTCAACATGTCTGTCCACATAAGGCTCCACGTCAAATAAAAACACTTTAATTACAACACTTATGAAATTCTTCAAAAATATCATTCATTTCTGTAGAGGCTGACATTTTAATAAGGATCAAATGACTGACTTCAGGTTTAAGAATGAAAACCAACCTGTTTGTTCCTCAGTATCTTCTTGTTTCAGACTGAAAACTTCTTCAATCCTGATGTCTTTAATCTCCTCTTTAATAAACGCCATCTTTATAATAGTGTCACGTGTTTCTCAGTTGCTTCACCAGTTTTTCTGAACTCTGTCCTGTTTTAGATGATAATAATTAACAGGAAAAAAATTCCAAACTAAATCTCTGTGCATCTCAATCAGCTCCCTAGTTCATTAATCAGTGTAGTCGCTCATCAACCAAAAATCGCCACTACTGCTACTACAGGCACTACAAATTAATAAAAGAATAAAGAAATTACACAGACACTTAATATTTGTCATTTATATTTGGTATTAAATCATTTGTAGATTAGATTCAATAGACTACTTCATTCCAGTTGGTTCGTAAAAGTTGTCATTACACGGTTGTATGGAGCCCAGGAAAAAAATAATCAATGCGTGGCGACGGTTTTGCAATCCGTCCCCTCAGTTTATAAACCGGATTAATAAACCGTACCCACGAATTTCCAATCCGTGCGCACAGATTCTGTAAACCGTAATTTAAGAATTCGTGAGTATGGTTTATAAACTGAGGGGACGGATTGCAAAACCGTCGCCACCCATTGATTATTTTTTCCTACAGGTGACTTCCCGGGCTCCGTACGGTTGTGTTTGTTGTTCTAATTGCATTTACAATGTTTTAGCAGGGCGAATAGCTGAATCATATCAATAATCAACTGCCTTGAATTGTTTCTCCATCATTACTTGCCAGTGGCTGAATTCATGTTCACTGTAAACTGATTTACGATATAGGAAGCGAAATAAGACGAGTCTTTCGTGTTACTCACGTGAGGACGCACTTTACTCACACAAATAACGTTAAATAATGTTAGATAGAGCATTACAATGCTGCATTCAGTAATAATTATTTAACTTCACATCGCTTGTAAATCTATAAAATATATATATATATATATATATATATATATATATATATATATATATATATATATATATATATATATATATATATATATATATATAATATTTTAAATGGTTAAAAACACAAACCTTCGTTGATCCGAATCACAGATGCAGGAGCGCGGCGCAGCCTTATGACGTCACACCGCCAGACCAAAATAAAAGTCCCATTCCATTTAAATGCATGGGAATTTACATGTGTATATACAGATGCACACATTAAAAGATAATAATACAGATAATGAATCATACCAGGGGCCCGTTTCAATGAGGAGGTTCAACCAACTCTGAGTTTAAACTTGAACTCTGAGTTGAATTACCGTGAGATTGAAAACTCAGAGTTTTCGGTTTCAGAACGGCTGAATTGTGTTAGTTCATTCAACTCTGAGTTTAGCGCGTGCGCCACGACTATGAAAAGTCACGATCAGTGGAGCGCCGAAATTACGATTCACCAGGGCAACAGCTCCCGCCAAAAACTTCCTTCAATGCGTAACTTCAATTCTTAATAACTGTTATAATATCAGAGGTGAAAACGGTCAATTATTGACCTAATATGCATTTTAATGGTATCCCATGGCAAAAAAATAAATAAATAATAATAATAAAAATAAAACGGCTAAAAATTAAGTAGCCTATAAAAACACAATTCAAACAAGGTAAAGCTTTAAGCATGAAAGGTTCATGGGTGTAGGCTAAATGACTTTACAAACATTTGACATTAAATATCATTCAGTGTCTATTTCAATGCACTGCTGTTTTTTTTTCCCTAACACTCTTATCACATATTATCTTATCCAACCTGATACATTTCTTAAAGTAATAAAATTAACTTGCACTCAGTCGACAGTTTAAGAAGGCAGAGGCACCCAAAAAGGGGGGAGAACAGCACCAGCACCACTGACAGATGAAGAGGAGATGGTCAAGTATCAGAAGAATTTTAAAATACAAAAGGAAAAAGAATAACTTTTGCTTTTGTATTTATAGGAAATAAAGATAACCAAATAAATTGTGAATAATTTGTTTTATTTAACAGCTGTGGTTAGGCATATATCCCATACTACCCTTACATCTGGCATCCTTCCATTGTCACGGTTCATGGGTCCGTGTGATCATTCTGTGTGTGTGTGTGTGTGTGTATGTATAGGTCTGCTCGTTGGGCTTGTCAGCGTTGCTTAGTTACCATGCACCTGACGAGGTAATCAGAGCAGTCACAGGTGTAGCTCGTTTGCACTGCCTATATCTGGCTGGCGTTTCTGTGGTGTGTTGTCAGATCGTTGTTGTTCATGTCCTGTCTCACTCTCTGTCAGTCCTTCTAGTTCCTGAGTCTGTCTTCGCCTGGTTGCTGTTCCTTCTCCCTGGAGGGTTTTCTCTGCCTGAGCTGGAGACTCTGCACAACCGGATTATCGGCACTTCTACTGTGGCTGTTTTTGGAATTGTCTAATAAAGACTATTTATTCACTCGCAATTGGATCCTGAGTTTCTGTTCCGTGACATCCATTCCATACAGTAATCAGTTTCATTTTCAGAAGGTGCGATGATGGAGATGTGCTTGTCATCAATGCACCCGACCTCACTGGAAATCCTGAAAGAAATTCTAAATACTTCCAGAGGTTGCAGCAATATGTTATAAGTGAACGTTATTTATCAGATTAGCCTCATTTAAACCGATTGCTACACCACTGACTGTGAAACTCCTCTTTGACAGATCTGTGCACAGGAAAAAAAATTCTCAGAAAGAGCGTGAGAGGAACGCACACTTTCCTTATAGGTCTGCATACAGTGCTCTTACTAATGTACTCTGCATCTCCGATGTTTTAAAGAAAACTACCATTTAAAATGGTACTGCTCAAATAAATATGCATGTGAATATGGCAATAAATAAATAAAATAAAAATAACATAAGGTAGGCTATTTAGTCCCCCCCCCCTTAAGAATTCTTAAGAATTTTTAGATATTTGTACTTGAAATAAGACAAAAATTCTCAGCAAGAAAAGCATTCTTTGCAGCGTGCATGAATTAATAAGCTATTTAAACATCGCTTACGCTGTAAAACGGGGGAGGATCAAGAGAAACTCTGGGTTTAGTGAAGAAAACCTGCTCCCGACCAGGTTAGGTTCACAGAGTAAGTTACCACGGTAACTGACTCTGAGTATAAGTTACCTCTCTTTCAGAAACGGGCTTCACTAAAGCCGGGCTCATACTGTGCGATTTTTTTAAAAGTCCTTTAGGATTGTACTTGTCAGACTGTACGAACATGACGATCATGTCACACTATGGGATCTCAGTTGTCATTAATGTCAGACTGTACGACAGTCGAGGCAAGTTAAAAACGGGTGCGCGCAAGACAACTTGTCCGGAGTTTTACATGATCAACCCATACACGTCCAGTGACTACGAACTGCATTGCACGCGGGACCGAAATGTTGGCTATCATGGAAACTATATGAACGGCGGCAATACCGGCGTCTTTAAGAAGAATAGTGTATGCAGCTCTACACCCACATGAAAACAGCAGTGCAACCAGTGTTTATACAGAAAAGACAACATATCAGATGAATTCCGTGAGCGGAGGATAGGAGCGCTGGAGTTTATAGCTGATAGAATAATTCTCTAGCATTAATTCTGCTCATAGTTTGTCTTGAAAAACGGAGACAGTTTGACATTCATCGTAGGGGTAGTTACACTGCAGGACTGTGCGCCAAATCTTCTGACACTGCCAGAATTTCGTCGGAGGTGAAATTTGATCGCAACAGCCATTAATCGGCTGTCGGTGAACATGTCAAACCAGCGATCAAAGACTACAGATTTTAGCCTAGGATTATAGGAATCGTTTAGGATTTTCAAAATTTGTCCCAGACGACCAAATCGTGGCCAAAATCGCACAGTGTGAGCCGGGCTCTGCTTTCTTGAGTTTCCCTCATTTCAGGGTTAACATAAGTGAAATATGTATAAAAAAATAATGATTAATTGTGTGAGATTGTGTCTGAAAGGCAAACCATTCATGTTTGGGTGGAAAAAGTTGGGAACTTTTTCCTTCTCTTTCTTCCAAAAACAAGAATTTTTAGTTTGATCCATTTCCCAGTGTCATAGTAAAAATATTATTTAAACAAGGCTTGTCAATAAAATTAAAACTTTATTAGGGACATTTAAAAAATATTAATAAAAAAAATACACAACAATCAACAATTGTTGCAGTGTCATTCACACACACAAACACACACACACACACACACACACACACACACACACACACACACACATATATATATATATATATATATATATATATATATATATATATATGTTTTATATATCTTTTTTTTTTTTTTGCACTTGTTTATACATATGCTCTTTTGGATAGTTTTCCATTGGAGAATAATTCATTTTTATTTTGCTTTACAGTTGTTATAAATGTTTAAAAATACATGTTTTATAATTGTGCCTGAAGATTATTGTCATAATGCAAATTTGAATCATTGTATGGCGTGCAATACCGCGCATACCTTCTCTGAAGCGTAAAACCTTCTATGGCTGTGTCAATTTCCAACCTCATGTCCTTTTTCATGAATGACAAAAAGAGCAAAGAGAGGGGGGAGAATCACTATAAGTCACTAAAAGACCAGCCTACATGCTGGTCTACTTACCGGTGTTGTCAGGGCTAGCATGTGTCTATCAAGTGTCTATGGTAAGTGCCATCAGAGAGGGAGGAATAAATTATAATAGATATAAATGTTGAATGTGTTCAACTGAATTTATATATATATATATATATATATATATATATATATATATATATATATATATATATAAAGTGTTAAAATGATGAACAATTATTTAGAATAATGGGTTAATATAATAATAATAATAATAATAATAATAATAATAATAATAATAATAATAATAATAATAATAATAACAGGTCAACAGCATCAGCAAATAGTTATTTTCCCAACAGTAACTATATTTTTAAAAAAATTTTTTTTTTTTTATACAGGTGCATCTCAATAAATTAGAATGTCGTGGAAAAGTTCATTTATTTCAGTAATTCAACTCAAATTGTGAAACTCGTGTATTAAATAAATTCAGTGCACACAGACTGAAGTAGTTTAATGGCGTGGCATGGAGGTGATCAGTTTGTGGCACTGCTGAGGCGATATGGAAGCCCAGGTTTCTTTGACAGTGGCCTTCAGCTCATCTGCATTTTTTGGTCTCTTGTTTCTCATTTTCCTCTTGACAATACCTCAGGTCTGGTGAGTTTGCTGGCCAGTCAAGCACACCAACACCATGGTCATTTAACCAACTTTTGGTGCTTTTGGCAGTGTGGACAAGTGCCAAATCCTGCTGGAAAATGAAATCAGCATCTTTAAAAAGCTGGTCAGCAGAAGGAAGCATGAAGTGCTCCAAACTTTCTTGGTAAACGGATGCAGTGACTTTGGTCTTCAAAAAACACAATGGACCAACACCAGCAGATGACATTGCACCCCAAATCATCACAGACTGTGGAAACGTAACACTGGACTTCAAGCAACTTGGGCTATGAGCTTCTCCACCCTTCCTCCAGACTCTAGGACCTTGGTTTCCAAATGAAATACAAAACTTGCTCTCATCTGAAAAGAGGACTTTGGACCACTGGGCAACAGTCCAGTTCGTCTTCTCCTTAGCCCAGGTAAGACGCCTCTGACGTTGTCTGTGGTTCAGGAGTGGCTTAACAAGAGCAATACAACAACTGTAGCCAAATTCCTTGACACGTCTGTGTGTGGTGGCTCTTGATGCCTTGACCCCAGCCTCAGTCCATTCCTTGTGAAGTTCACCCAAATTCTTAAATCGATTTTTCTTGACAATCCTCATAAGGCTGCGGTTCTCTCGGTTGGTTGTGCATCTTTTTATTCCACACTTTTTCCTTCCACTCAACTCTCTGTTAACATGCTTGGATACAGCACTCTTTGAACAGCCAGCTTCTTTGGCAATGAATATTTGTGGCTTACCCTCCTTGTGAAGGGTGTCAATGATTGTCTTCTGGACAACTGTCAGATCAGCAGTCTTCCCCATGATTGTGAAGTGGACAGCACATTCCAGGGCCCAGTTTATAGCGGGGCCCCTCTCTGACCACTATAGGGGACAAAGGTTTGCTACATTTTGATTGGATCTTGGTGGACTAACATTAGCAAACTGTCTAACGCCATCAGATAAAGATGCCAGGACAACAGCCAGACACCTCTTAGAGGGCAAGAAGAAGACCTTTAGTACAAAGCCCAGGAAGGACAGGACTTCCTATTGGTCAAAATGCAGGTTTTGCCCTTAACCCACCAACAGACTGATTCCTCAGGTTTTGCCCTGTGACTGCCATAAAAATTCCTTAGGACCTCTGGATGCAGCAGCAGTGTGTGAAACAAAGGGAGACCACAGAGATCTATCCAAATCCATTCATAACTATGTTTTCCAACCTTAAAACTGATGCACACTACAACACACACATCTCATACTTATTCAGAGAAATAAGTATTCTCAATGACAGCGATGTGTAGTGCAACATCTTTCACAAACTCAGCTGTTAATGGACAAATGAATGCATGCATGACAGTTCAATCTTCTTCCATCACGTTTGGACTTGTGTCCGTAACATTGCCAAAGGTATTCTGGTTGTGGTTTGGTAAGTGAATGATGCATTGGTAAAACTTTAGTGACACTTTTCTAAATGTGTGTTTGGACTATGCAAATAAGTTCCACAGGAGGAAAGAAGGGTGGGCCACACCGTGTCCCCCCCCCACTCTGATGGAAATAGCCAATCACAGCCTGGAAATGGAGAAGCGCCAGATTGCAATCTCCTCCTCATCGGAAAGAGATAAAGGTACCTTCCCAAAAGACACTCCGTGTTCTGAGTCTGAGTGCCGTAAGGGAAGGGACAGTAACAGACACATTCGTTCTGAGTCTGAGTACTGCAATGGAAAAGACTTTAACAGATACACTTTTCTGGATCTGAGTCTCCGACCTGCAAGGGTGAGACACTAACAGATCAACCAGTTCTGAGTCTCCAGCCTGTGAGGGTGAGACTGCAAAAGATCAACCTCCGTTCTGAGTCTCTGGCACGTCCAGGAGACACCAACAGATCAACACGTTCTGAACCAGTCTCCAGCCTGCGAGGAAAGAGAGAATCTACGTTCAGACTTCATTCAGAGTCTTCGTCCAGTGAGACAACAACAGATGCAGCACGTCCTGAGTCTCCATCCTAGAGAGACAAAGCAGATTGACCAAATTCTGAGTCTCTAGCCCAGAGAGGCAGAAAACAGACATTTGCAACAAGGTTAAGCTCTGGCGAGCAAACCTTCACTCCAAGGTACCTTTGCTTGCATGTTCCAGGCTAAGGACCTTCTGCACTTACTTCAGGGTCACATCTGCGTGTTCCAGACTTTAGGACCCTTTGGTGCTCCAGGAGATCAGCATCCTCCAGCGCTTCGTGTTCAAGGCTGTCGAAACGGATTCCTGCTCCTTTCCCCACTGCATTGTTACCAGCACAACCAGTGGATGAAGTCACCGCAACCGGACTGCTCACTCAACCACAGAGAACGTAACTATCACTTATCCAAACCTCTTCCAGAGAACTTGGCATTGTTGTGTATTATCAGTATATGATTTTTCTAATTGACATTAGATGTTACATAGCTGATTGCAGTTGATAACAAATAATCTTTCAGGTATTTGTTTGATGCATAATAAGGTTCTTCACCTTACTTGTTTCAGAGTAGTGACAGTTTACCTTTCCAGATAACGTAGCTCTGACATAGCAACATCCAACGTAATCACTTGCATTTTATGCATCTTATGCACTTTATTCCTTTTTCATTCATGGTATTCATTTAGTAGTTGTTGATTACTCTTGTCTATCTTTTGTTAATAAAATTTATTTTATTACACTTGTGTCTTCCTAGTGTTGATAATGCAGGAAGGTTCTACAAGTTAGGTATCCCACCAATCTTTCTTATGTGATGTACTCATAACCACACCTTAAGTGTCACGTAATCCAAAAATCATAACGTCACCTGTGATGTGAGTACCCATCACTACACTATTTTGCCTCCTTAGGTTGGCGAAAGCGAAATTCACTACAATTGTGTAGCCTAGTGAACCAAACTGAGACCATTTTGAAGGCTCAGGAAACCTTTGCAAGTGTTTTGAGTTGATTAGCTGATTGGCATGTCACCATATTCTAATTTGTTGAGATAGTGAATTGGTGGGTTTTTGTTAAATGTGAGCCAAAATCATCACAATTAAAAGAACCAAAGACTTAAACTACTTCAGTCTGTGTGCATTGAATTTATTTAATACACGAGTTTCACAATTTGAGTTGAATTACTGAAATAAATGAACTTTTCCACGACATTCTAATTGATTGAGATGCACCTGTATAATTTCTCCTGATTTTCTTCTCTTTTTTTTCATCTGGTTCAATTGGAGGCAAAGTGTCCCTATGATGCACAAAATATGACAATTAGAGAAGCATCACCAATGAAGGGCTTCTGTCAGTATGGAAGAGGGTAGTTAGAGCCTGTGCAGAGACCATCCTTACTGGCACCAAGCACAGGGCCACCTTCACCTTATAGCAAGAGAGACCTGCTACTTTGTTGTGAGGACTACCGAAGAAAGTATCATTATCCCCTTACCCTGAGATGACGACTGGCAGTCAAATCTGCTGGCCCTGGAAAAATTTTTCCAGACCCACATGCTTCCAGAGCTGGCACTGCAGTGGATTTTAATTAGTTTTTTATGTATATAGTTTTGAAGCAGTTTTGATTATTGGGTGTTTGACTGTAAAATACACATATTAATTTTGGCGTTATATTTTTTTGGTGGGTGGGGTTCTATATGCATTTTTTTTTTCCTTTTGATAAGAATTAAACAATATGCATACATAAAAACATTTCTTTTTAAAATGGTAAACAATCAACAGAGGCTCGTTTGCCATAATTGTTAATGTCTGTAAAATTAGCTGAACGACAATGGGTGTGTCTCGATCAGGGCTGCGTCTCCCAAAAGCATCGTAAGCCTAAGTTGATCGTAGCGCCACTGGTTACAATGGTTCTACGATCAACTTAGGCTTACGTTGCTTTTGGGAGACACAGCTCAGCTCCGTAATTAATACTCAGTATTAATATGAACTTTAGACACGTGCTGCATTAGAAAGCTGCTAGTCTACATTCATACCAGCCAATAATCAAAAGATCAACAGAATCTAATTCAGTGTAATACAGGAAAATGTGGGCAACTTGTGATACAAATATACATTTATGTAAACATTTAGGGAAACTCCACATCCTCCACCACGGAAAATGGCTTGTCTAATGGATTGTCTAGTGGAATAAATTGCATAAATATGTTGGTGATACCTTTTGATTTGACACTGTCCTGATTAAATGTCTTTAATTTTTCAAATACCTGAGCTACAGAAGGTGTTGAAACACTGCGAGGCAGTAGTTTTTTTGGTCTTTATCCAACACTGCATCCCAACGCTCATACTATCCATCCCAAATAGTATATGAGATTAGAGTAAGTGTGTCCCAAAGCATAGTATTTTGAAAAGAGTATTGACATAGTCTTTGAATAAAGACCAAAAAACTACGGCCTCACAGTGGCTACGTTTACATACACAATTTTTGGTTCAATCGGACTGAATTCATTCCGATTGATGAATCTGAATGTAGCATTTACATGAACGCTAAATAAAGTGATCGGGTTGATGTGCGCGTTTATATGTCACAAGCTTCAAATCGGAATTGATTTTTTTTACATGGGCAAACTGCACAAATATAGTGTTTCCCACTGTTTGCACATAATAACCACTCTCCTACACTGTTTCCTCATTTGTTTTTAACAGTAGAATTAATAAAGATCCATTTCTGGATAAATATACATATAAACCGCTGTGCCGTGCTGCTCATATTTATCACGCAGTAAAAATGCCCCTCCCCGCACCCAAAAACAGTCGTCTGTGGATGAGAATCCGAAACAAGGACTGGTGGGACGTTGTCCTGCTCCACTTCAAAGTTGCCGAGTGAAAGGAGAGTTTTATAATGAAAGGACACGCATTTTATCCAACATTTTATTCAAAAGGAAGAACTGCTCGTTCTGCGCGTCATACGTCATTACGCTATTTCTGCGTCATTGCACATGCGCAGTCCTTTCAGTTTCAGTTTTCAATCTGATTAAGTGTTTACATGCACTCTCAATCGTATTAGAAAAGAAATAAACCACCCCCTTCAATCCGATCAAAATTTCAATCCGATTGAGCCATCAATTCAATTACAAATGGATTATTTGGTTGCATGTAAACTATGAAGGTATTTTTGGTGCAAAACAACTGAGCGTCCGTGACAGCGGAATTTGTAGTTGTAGAGAATAGCCACACGTGTATCGGTAAATTTGAAGCCACAGACAAAAGCTGCAAACTTGTAGATTTTTTTCTCTCTCCCACAAACACAACACAACAGTTACACCTTCTCGAATCCTTCATTGCAGATACACAAATCCTATTCTACGAATCACAAATCAAGAAACTCTTACGCTCACATGTTTTGCTACTATTGCTGCAGTGAATATGGTGCAAAACACATTCACACACCTGCATCAAAAATGTTAAGTCGTGGACGAATTTTGTACATCCGCAAATCAGTATGTGAATACTTGCAATGAGATTTGCACACTTGTAGAATGTTTTCTTACATATATATTTTTTTCTTGGATGCTTTTTCTAGCACAAACACAAGTGCATAACGACAACGGCTTGAATCTGCTGCTACGAGTCTCAAACGCTGTTTTTCACCTGCAAATGACAAGTTTCGCGCGCTCTCCCTTTTACACCACATATCTGTGAGACAAATGGAGCAAAAGTGATTTGTGCATCTGTAGCAGGGTTGCCAGGTTTTCACAGCAAAACCCGCCCAATTGCTACTCAAAACTAAATTCCCCTGGTAAAAATCGTATTCGGGGGTAAAATACAATTTTTTTTGGCGGGGTTCCCCTGGTAAAAGTCGCATTCCAGGGGCTAAATATCACATTATTGGGGTCGCCTCAACCCGCGGACATGAAAAACATCCCGCGGAAAGAGTGTTAAAGAAGCCCAATTCCGCGGGAAAACCGCGGACTTGGCAACACTGATCTGTAGAGGCAGCGGCGGCACTCTTCAGAGATCAGAGGAGTTTGGCCAATGAGAAGAGCTAGTTTGGGCGCCTATCAGCAGGGAGAAAAAAAAAAAAAACACCTTTCGCGAGTCGTGCGTATCTTCCGGAGCGGAGAGCAGCAACCAATAAAGGTGTTTTTTCTTTCTTTTTCTGAAATCACTCACCGTTATACTGTACAGTATATTTGTTTATAGTTTAAATATTAAATGAGTTTAGCTCCAACCCTGATAAAACTCACCTACCTGTAGCCTTCTAGTAGTCCTAATTAATTTAGCTGGTAGAGGTGTGTTTGATTAGTGTTAAAGCTAAACACTGCAGGACAGTGACCCTCCAGTACCAAGGTTGCCCATCCCTGCTTCAACTCACAAAGGCTTCATAAAAGATAAACCCGTTAATTAAATAGATTATGAGAGTTTCATATACAAGACGATTAAATATATTTGTTAATATATTTAAATTATAAACAAATGTACAGTATAACAGTGAGTGAATTCAAAAATACAAAGAAAATGCACCTTTATTGGTATTTGCTGCTGTCCGCTCCGGAAGATGCTCGCAAGCGTTTTTATTATTATTTTATAATACCCCAACCCCATAAAGATCACAATAACTCATTAGCATTTGTCTTTATAATATTCTTTTTACTTGAATATTATAAAGAACATGTTCTTTTTAAAAATACAAATGACAAATCTTCATCTCTAGCATGTGCTAGCTGAAAAAGGGCATCACCACAGTCCCCTGGGGACTTTGTATCTGCAGCATGGCAAAACAGACTTCACAGAAATAAAATAAAGTAAATAAAATAAAATAAAGAGTTTGTGGTGTTGTTAAATTTCAGTAATTTTGGCAAAGTTGACAAGCTCTCTGATGAGAAACACCATGAGGGGATTCAGGCTGATGCTTTTTCTTTGCTCCCTCTTTCCAGAATTCCATCTGATCTGTGACTCTGAATGGTATGCCACCAGGGTTGATTCTCAGAATGAACCTGCAAGCACAAGAAAAATATATATATATATTTTAAACGTGTTAACAGAATTTGCCCTAACTGCCAGACTTTGTGCTGTATGCAATTTGAGATGAATAAAAACACTATACTGTCTGAATGCACCTACAAGGAAGGTGCATAATTAGTTGATAATCCATCACAAATCATTAAACTTACAATACTTAATAAGTATTATATATATGGTCACGACTTATACTACTAATATTAGTCTGTTTATTGCTTATTCTGAGGTCACCGTAGCCACCAGATCCAGTCCGTATCCAGATCAGATGGTCACTGCAGTCTCCCGGATCTAATATGGTCACGACTTAATGGGGAAATCGTGGCCTAATGGTTAGAGAGTTGGACTCGTAACCTAAAGTTCATAACCAGCTGGAGTTCGAGTCTCAGGTCCGGCAGGAATTGTAGGTGGGGGGAGTGAATGTACACCGCTCTCTCCACCCTCAATACCACGACTGAGGTGCCCTTGGGCTGCCCACTGCTCCGGGTGTGTGTTCACTGCTGTGTGTGTGCACTTAGGATGGGTTAAATGAAGAGCACTAATTCCGAGTATGGGTAACCATACTTGGCCACGTCACATCACTTTCACTTTCTTTACATTCCTTATAACGCATTCCTGTAGATCAAACAGTAGATCAAAATCAAGTCACCACTATTTTATATTGCGCTTTTTAAAATGCAGATTGTGTCAAAGCAGCTTTACAGTATTAAACAGGGAAATAGTGTGTCGAGATAGTGTGTCGTTCTCCTCTGGCCAGATGAACCAGCAGGTTGTTCCATGCTGCAGCAGAGTCATATTGTGTAGAGGACTCATCTGGTTCCCGTGATCCTGTCCCAATTGCCGTCTAGGAGACAAGGTCTTCACTGGGGATCTGTCTCTGGGGCTCATTTAGTTGTCCTGGTCTCCGCTGATGTTCAGGGCTGTAGAGGTCATCTCTAGGTGCTGATCCACCATCTGATCTGGGTACGGACTGGATCCGGGTGACTGCAGTGACCATCTGATCTGGATACGGACTGGATCTGGTGGCTACGGTGACCTCGGAATAAGAAATAAACAGACTAATATTAGCGTAGATGCCATTCTTCTAACGATGTAACAAGTACATCGGGTGTTTTGGGAAGTGTTCCCGGTTCCGGTTGACTTAATTAATGCAGCCCAACAATCCTTTAACAGATTTGAATTATAGATACGTGTTAGTGTGGTATGCGTAAGCCAGGTTAAAGAGTTGTGTCTTTAATCTAGATTTAAACTGACAGAGTGTGTCTGCCTCCCGAAGTGTTAGGTAGATTGTTCCAGAGTTTGGGCACTAAATAGGAAAATGATCTGCCAGGGCTTTATAAGTAATTAACAAGATCTTAAAATCTATACGATGTTTAGTAGGGAGCCAGTGCAGTGTTGACAGAACCGGGCTAATATGGTCATACTTCCTGGTTCTAGTAAGAACTCTAGCTGCTGTATTTTGGACCATCTGGAGTTTGTTTATTAAACGTGCAGAATATAACATTATAATAAAGATTTACAATAATATAACATTGAGGTAATAAACGCATAAATTAACATTTCTGCATTTGACATTGTGAGCTTAGTGTTATATTGCTGAAATAATGGGAATGATTCCCAGGGAATGGATAACGATTTTAAAAAAAAAAAAACAACAACAACCTTTAACTAGTTTACTTCGGCTAACTTACCAGTTGATGTTATCCCTGTTACGATGGCAATCACAAAAAAAAAGCCTCCAACTGGAATGCAGACGACATGATCCAGACCACAAACTAGAAAATAATAATAATAATAAAAAACAGTAATTGAAAATACTACTCAATGTTCAACTGTTTCACTGTTTTTAGTGTTATTGTAGTTTATGGTCAGAAAAAAACAAAACAAAAAAACCTACCATACAACACAGGTTATAATAAAATAAACAACATTCATAATATTTGTTACCCAAACTTCCTATGTATTGCTAGTCCGTTCCTATACAACCCGTTCTGTGGGTTAGTGGAGAGGAGGCCAGTGGCTGATTCGGCTAATATAGTAGTTGACGGCAGCTTACTCACCTGTTGTTACATCTGCGATGCAATCACAAGACTCCAATACACCTCCGTTGCAGGTGGCATTACCAAGAGACTAAAACCTGAAAATAAAATACAATAGATGTACATAACAGCGGTGTGTCTTAACTCATTTTTCTTTACTATTTCCACGTTAGCTCGCTGTTATGTAACGTTAACGTCTGACATAACGTGCGATAAAAAGGCAGTGTAGAATTATTATGCTTCCCTAATTAATTTACTTCGGATAACTGACGTTATAACTTAACTTACCAGCTGATGTAATCACCGTAACGATGGCTCCAAAATACACCCTCGACGTTGCAGACGATAAGATCCACAAACTAGAACCTAAAAAAACCAAAGAACAACAAAAACCGGATACAGAATAGCTCTTCTGATTGACCAAACTCCTCTGATCTCTGAAGAGTGCCGCCGCTGCCTCTACAGATCAGTGTTGCCAAGTCCGCGGTTTTCCCGCGGAATTGGGCTACTTTAACACTCTTTCCGCGGGATGTTTTTCATGTCCGCGGGTTGAGGCGACCCCAATAATGTGATATTTAGCCCCTGGAATGCGACTTTACCAGGGGAAGCCCGCCAAAAAAAAATGGTATTTTACCCCCGAATAAGAGTTATACCAGGGGATCCCCCCTGAAAAGCAATTGGGCTAATTTTGCGCTAGTTTTGAGTAGCACTTAGGCGGGTTTTGCTGTGAAAACCTGGCAACCCTGCTACAGATGCACAAATCACTTTTGCTCCATTTGTCACACAGATATGTGGTGCAAAAGGGAGAGCGCGCGAAACTTGTCATTTGCAGGTGAAAAACAGCGTTTGAGACTCGTAGCAGCAGATTCAAGCCGTTGTCGATATGCACTTGTGTTTGTGCTAGAAAAAGCATCCAAGAAAAAAATATATATGTAAGAAAACATTCTACAAGTGTGCAAATCTCATTGCAAGTATTCACATACTGATTTGCGGATGTACAAAATTCGTCCACGACTTCACATTTTTGATGCAGGTGTGTGAATGTGTTTTGCACCATATTCACTGCAGCAATAGTAGCAAAACATGTGAGCGTAAGAGTTTCTTGATTTGTGATTCGTAGAATAGGATTTGTGTATCTGCAATGAAGGATTCGAGAAGGTGTAACTGTTGTGTTTGTGGGAGAGAGAAAAAAATCTACAAGTTTGCAGCTTTTGTCTGTGGCTTCAAATTTACTGATACACGTGTGGCTATTCTCTACAACTACAAATTCCGCTGTCATGGACGCTCAGTTGTTTTGCACCAAAAATACCTTCATAGTAAACGTAGCCACTGTTTCAACACCTGTGAACAACAAAGTCCCCCAATGGTCTATTTCAGGCAGATTTCTGAAATGTGGATCCATGCACACTCTAATAGCTAAAGCCCTAAACACACTGCACGATTCAGAAATCCCCGCGATTGTTTCACAATGCCAGTCTTTCGTCTGTGACAGCCGAAAATAGTGCGGTGTGTTTAGGGCTTAATATTGGCCACAATCCATTGCGCTTTTGGCGAGAATTCTGTTCAGAACTACAAACATGAGTAAAAAGCATTTAAAAACTACAAATAGTAGTTTGTGCGCGACCAACGGTTAAGTAGAGAGGTTTAGATAAAGGGGTTTGAGTTACTACAAATTTTTCATATTCAATATTTCACCTGCAATAACAATATGAACTTTTGGTGGGTTCAAGTCACGTCGTAAATATCGTATTTGCAAGCTGAACGCACATAAACTCCACTACAAAGTTGTAAATATCAGTGGTTAGCTTGGCATTTTCTTTAAGCCCGAACTTTACGAGTTGGGGGCGTGTCAGTGAAAAACCTTTATTAAAAATTATAAAATTAAACCTTAAAAAATTATTACAATATTTGCAGGTATCTAGCTGTGATCTTGTCAGGCTTTTTTATTTACAACAAAATAAATAGCATTGTAGTATAAAAGTATAATTTGTAGTGACAAAGCATAGTTTAATTATAAATTAGAAACATACAAAAGCAAAATACACCTGGTTCACATTCTTTGTTCTTTATTTTCTAAAAGAACAGTTTAACAGTTCTCAAAGAACTTGCTGTATTTTTGTGTGGTTAATTAACATAAAGTACACTGCCATATTGCTCTGACGAAAATGACTTGAATGCACCTGGGATCATAAACACCACTTCCCAGCTTATCACTATGAAGGTATCAAACAAACAAAACTGAAATAAAATCAGGAAGAGATAGAGAGAAGGAAGGGCTTTCCTTATTTAGTTTAAGCTAGGAAATATGACTAAGCAGTTATCACTTGTTCAAAGGAATGTAGCAGGGTCATAAAACCTAGGGAGACTGTTAGCTACACTAGCAGGGAACATCAAACACATCAAGGTAAATAAATAGAAACAATAGGAAGTTTTCCTATCTGCTCAGAGGCCTGGTTTAAGGAGGGTAATAGAAGAGACAGGAATTAGGCTACTAATAACCTGTACAGTTCATTAAGGGGACAACAGTTGCTAGAACTGCTCTAATCCTTTACCGAGAGGGAAGATGGTGATGGTCAAATAACTAAAATAAGGTAAAAGCAAAATAAAAATGTCCTAATAGCTTTAGGAAACTAAAAGAAATAAAAAAAAAAACAAAGACAAATTGATCTAATTAAATCTCAGATTTAAGTGAAATCAACTTAGCTGAATCTGTACATTCAAGCTAAAAGTAAATGAATGAAATGAAATCAAGATAGGTAGAATAAAGTCAAAATAAAAATAACACAAATAAAACCAAAGTATTTGAGGAGGGGCCAACCTAACTGAGCCTAATCAGAAAGTGATAGCACAAACAGGAAGTGAAACCGAGAGTGAGGGAGGGAGAGAGAGAGAGAGAGGAGTGGCTACACTTTACACTCACAAGAATCTTAAGTGTTAGTCGGATGCTAACAGTTAACAGTTGAGGTAAAGGGCTTAGTTTAAATGCCTGTGCAGCAGCTAAGAGAGTTAGCTTTGGGCTACACCCAGTTGTTTGTTTACACAAGGGTCTGTGACGTGTGTGCTGTTATCAGATTGAACCAGAAGAGGCTGCTCTCCACTTCCGGGGTCAGACGTTGCTAAGAGACCGATGCGAGCTTATGACACGCGTAAGTGGAGCAGAACTTGCGCTGCTGTAAACATGCATGGGAGCTCACGCGGTGCATAACAGTCAGTTATGACGTGTCGCATACAACTTCATTCACAAATCAAAACGGCACATTTACTTCACAGACCATGGCGAATTACTAGTTAGCTAGGCTAGAATTACACCATTAATTCGCTATTCAATTGCATCACTTCAATGACTACAATGATACACGACGGTTACAAGAAGGCCTTAACTCGGGGAGATGAGGAACATCGCTCAAATCAACAATTAACTACATATCCTGTAGCGAGTTTTCTTCGTCGCTCAGTTTTGATATCACTGCAAGTGGGTTTTCTTCGCCACGCAGATTAATTTGTGCCGCTAATCTGAGTTTTCTTCGTCAGAGAAGACTTACACATTTAAAGCTGAAATGGGGTTTTCTTCCCCCAAAATCAGATTAATTCATTCTGGTACCATCTATATGGGCTGCTAATCTGAGATTCCTTCGTCAGAGAAGACTTATGCTCTACTAACAACAGAAATTAGGATTCCTTCACTAATATCAGGTTAGTTCCTTATCGTACGATTTAAACACGCATTATAGCATTGATAAACTTTCTACTGCTCGTAGTAAGGTGCATTCAAGCTATAGTCTATCTGATTTTTATCAGAAATTGCATACGTAAGGCGTTAATAAAATTATGAGACAAACACACGAGTTTGATACTGAGTCTGCTTGCAAATAATGTTTAAACGATTGCCACCGTTCTCCACCATCTGTAGCAAATTAGCTCAAAAAGGGAATTGTATATAAATGATGATTAATTACAATTATTTATATCGGCTGACAGTAATAACTGTCGCAGAGTTAAATTGCCATCAGCTGATCTGTTCGTCCAGCGAACATTCAGTGTAAATTGATATCAATTCTAAGAAAGGATATTTTCGTGGCCACAGAAAATATCTTCCTATTAATGCATTAGAGCATGTAGCAAGGGTCAAAATCGTAAAGGGACATTAATATGCAAGGCAGAATCAGAAACTCACGTGCACAAGAGTTTTATTAACTAAACGCTAACACGCATAACTAATCTAACAAACAAACAAATAACAAACACACAAACATACAATCGCTCATACATGGGGAAAGGGTTAATGAGAGTTGATGGATGAAACCATCAGGAAAACCAGAGAATGCAGTTATGGAAAAAGTCATTTAACCACCTGAGTAAAACCATCAGCGCCGTTTATAACGGGGTCTATAACTTATACTAAACCTCTGTTTCGTTTAGTTAAATGTACTATACTTGCACTTCCTTTGTGTCCGGAATGCGGTCTCGTTGAAAAGTCTTGATGGTTTCAAGGTTTTTGGATTTGCCATCACGTTCTTCCGGGTTGAAGAGTGATGAATTCCAAAGATGTTCTGAGGTAGAAATGACTTCCAGGTAGAGAGTGGAAAAAGAGTTAAGAAAGGAATCTGCTGAGGTCCGAGGAGCTTTGATTGAATGGAAAGACTAGGCCATCAGCCTGGCACGATAACTTAAGGGTCCAGAAGAGTTCCAGCTCACATCTTGCTCATCCTCTTAGGGTCTAACAGATCCTAGACTGGGTCTTTGTGGTCAAGAGTCATCCCCAGGCTGGGGAGCTCACCCATGGCTCTATGTTAGGGGCCGACTGGGCGCGCCCGCAGAAGATAGCAGAAAAGCTCTTTGCAGCAGAAGTCTTTAGAAGAGAGGTTTTCAGAAGAAGAGGGCCGGACCTGTGAATGAGACCTTTATCTGGTATAGAGGTCACACCTCTGGGGAGTCAAAGAGCCAATGGGCTCCCTTCTCTTTGGAGGGAAGGTTTTACGACTCTTTGTCTCTGAGCATGGCAATTTGCATGGGGTTGCTATTAAAGAACTATTAAAGATTCTTAGAACACTAATATGTTGCATAGGTATCAACATGTAATATACACTGTCATTTAGATCATCCGATGACGAATTGATAGCGATCAAACATGATATAAGTGAGGTAATATTAACTAGTGATCTATCATAAACATGCATAAAACAGGATACAGTACAAAAAGACAATATACACGAACAGTAACAAAATACACAATGACCTGAGGATATGTGTGGTCATTCAAAGAAAGGTTTTTCAATGAATTAATTAGAGAAGAGTCCATTTTTATGTGCATTACATGTCTCTTTCCTAAGGGAAAATGAGGTCTGCCCGCATTCCTTTGACCAATAAAACTAGTGTTATCAGATAGGTTGCCATGGCACCGGGGGGGGCCTGGAGTCATCACAGACATACCGGCACTCAGAATGTGTGTGGGGTGAGGGGTCTTTGGTTAGAAATTAATCTAGTAACTAATTTGATTTGTTAAATCTGATGAACAAATGTGTGTCTGATTGGTCCAAATGCTACAACTTGCTTTGTTGTTTTAGCACTGCTTTAATAGCCATCCATATTTATTTTCTGGTCACTTTATTAAAATCTGAACAAAATGGCTTCATTAGGCAAAAATCTGTATTTAGTGTGATCATCTGGACTCCTTCCAGTTTTTCAAAGAAGAAACTCTCCAGAAGTTCCTTGTTGCTCAAGTGTAAAGGAGGTGACGCCAAATACTTGCCACTTTAGCCTATAGAAGCTGTTTTGTTTTTTGTTTTTTTTTACTGATTTTTAATATGACATACAAATTGCATGTATTTTCTTGATGTGTTACAATAAAGAGGCTGAGAAAAAATTATATATGGTCATTATAGCATTGCTAAAACAACATCAAATGGTGGCCTAACATTTTTACCCGCTATTATGTATATAAAACAAACAATTTCTAGACATTCACAGTACACTGTGGACTTATAGACATTTGGTGATATTTTGAGATGGTGTTAATATTCATAAATTAATTTAAATATAAAGTGATGAATATTTTGTGAATATGTGAGGCATAATGTACAAAAGAAAAACAAAAAAACACACTTTAAAACAATAGTTTTACTATAGTGTATCTGACCTATAAATGCATACAGATCACATAAAGGAATGTAATGGAGGGCTACTGCTCTGTAGGGTTTAGTTCCAACATACCTGTCTGTAATTTTCAAGTAGGCTGTTATTAATTGGTTTGATTAGATTGTTCAGTGTTTAATTAGGGTAGGAAAAAGTCTGCAGAGCAACCATGACCTATGTTGAACTTGAGACTGCTTGCTCAAACTGCCTTAAGTTTTGCATGAACTACAGAGAGTAACATTGATTAAAGGTTTAGTTTGCCCAACCATATAAATTCAATCAGTATTTACTTCATGTTGTTTGATGTGTTTTTCCCCCATATATACAAGAGGTGAATATCGATCAGTGGACTTTGAGAAGCTTCAAAAGCATCATCAAATGTCAAGAAGCTTCTGAAAGTCAGGCTCCATTGACTGATAATGTATGAACAGAAAACAGAACAATAAAAAAAAGAGGGACTGAACAACATGAAGGCAGGTAAGTAATGACTAAATTTATGTTTAGGTGAACTAACTTTTTTAAGCCCCTAAATAGAAACTACTATTTTAGTAGTACCTTGAAGAAATAAACAGCTTTAGAAAACAAGCTTTATAGAGAGTGTGTGCCTGAGACACTTTCAAAAAAGGTTTTACTAAAGTCATTTAGATTTCTGCATTTGACATGCTTTTATACAAAGTGACTTACAGTGCTCTTATTACAGGGACCCCCAATGCCCCTAGAGCAACCTGGAGAAAAGGGCCTTGCTAAAGGACACACTGGTGGTGATGGCTGCGGAGATTGAACCAGCAACCTTCTGCTGACCAGCTCAGCAGTTTAGCTCACTACACCACAGAAGTAATAAAGCTACACCACAAATTAGCCTGTAATTGTAAACATACGAAATTAAATTTGGCAAGAAATGGAATGCTGACAATATGAATTTTAAAAGGATTAATTGGTTTAAATGTTTTATAGGTAGTCATACTCATGGAGAGCAGCCACACAAACGTTTGGAGCAGACACAGCTGCAGCCAGATTGTCCCGCATGTGATCTCCCACTCTCGCCTGAGGGTTGTGGGGTTCAGGGGGGCCGTCATCATGGTCTTCCTCATCCTCTGCTTCAACGATGTCCCCATTGAGAAGAGCGAGATTATGAAGCACAGTGCAGCACGCAACAACCTCAGGCACGAAGGCAGGGCTGATCTCTAAGTCCTTGAAGAAAATAGAGCGCCAGCGTGTCTTCATCATCCTGAAAGCTCTCTCAATGATGTTCCGGGCACTGGAGTGCTTGCTGTTGAAACGAGCCTGCACAGGGTTTTGTACAGGCTCTCTGTATGATGAGGCAGATGGGTGCACTCAGACAAGGATAGCCACCATCCCCGAGGATGCACTTCCCTGGTGGTGGGTACAGGCTGCCGGCATACACATAGCTGTTCCTCAGCACCCTGGCATCATGCACAGACCCCGGATATCCCACAAAGATGTCAATAAATTTCCCCCAGTGATCAGAGATGGCCTGGAGTTGGACGGAGTAAAACAACTTCCTGTTGTAGTAACAGTGGGAGTTATTTGCTGTAGGTTTCAATCGGATATGACAGCCGACTATGGCACCAACTGCCCTGCTGAAAGCTGGTTACCCAGCCAGCTGTGCAAATCCTGCTCCCACTGCCTCCAAGTTATCTCTGGTTGGAAAGCAAATCACCCTCCTTAAAATTCCCAGGATTGATTTGCTCACTCTGTGCACAATATCATGCACAGAGGTTTTGGGGATATCGAAGGTCTGTGACACCACCCTGTTGGACGGTGCATGGACCAGCCAGTAGAGGAAGAAAAGTATCTCGATGTCCCTCTCCCACCCATAGTCAGATTCCAGTCTGAGTGCACCAATGAGGCACCTGATGGACGGCAAAGACAGGCGAAGGTGGGTACGGTGGTCAGATGCTTCATCCAAATAAAGCCGCAGAATTGGCACAGCTGTGTTTAGATGGCAGTAGGATGTGGGGTTCACCATCTGTAAATATGTGACAGAACAATAAATTTGAATAAAGCATTGTTTCATGTGTTGTTGACTTGTATTCATTTATTGTGATGCTTAGTTTTATTCAGTCATTTACTACTTGTAGTTCATGTTTCCTATTGTTGTCAGTAAATAATATAATTTCATTAATTCATGCATTAATTCACTGCATTAATTTATTGAAAATTTATTCACATTGGTTGAAGTTAAGTATTCATGTCATATTACAATACAATGAAGTTACGTTTTTGCTTGTTTTACTAAAATATATAATTTTCAGTAAGAAAAAAAGTAGGAATAATTAACAATATAATTAATACTATATAATTAACTATTGGTCAGCATTTATCATTATTACGTAAGTGTTGGGGTGAGCTAACAATGCAATTAATCCTGGATTAATTTGAATTTTTAAGTACTGATACTTACATTTTTCGAGTGTAAAATCAACAGTCTTCTCCAAAGGCGAGATCTTCGAGCAGCTGCCCGACGTCTCCTTTGTGAAGACATTATGGCAATCATTTTTTTCAAGAAAACCGTACAAGGTAGTATGGCTGTCGTGTTACTGATGAAATCAGGTGTTAGTGCACCTGTCAGTCATACCTTTAAAGTTATTGCGCTTGGTATAACGTCGCAGGTCACATGATAACGTCAATACAGATTCATCACCCAAGCTGTACAGTAGGTAGCGGTAATACTCCTAAGGAGTGAATGGCCATTGAAGAAGAAGAAGATAACGTCAACATGGAGGGTGAAGTCCGGATCACATTCATACTTAACGAGATTTGGCTGTAGAGTACGTACTCTTTTAGCGCTCGTTAAGTAAGTACTTCTTGAAATTAAGTACCTACTCATTGAGTATGCGGTTTCGAACGCAGCCAGTGACTCAATTCCAAGGCCATCTATTGGTTTTTGATAAAACAGGACTGAAATTGTCTGTTTTTTTGGTGAAATAATGTACAAAAACTGCTTATTTGCTAATATTTTCTTAAAAATATCCAGAATAAAAGGTAAATATAATAAAAAAAATCACTCAAAAATAATAGAAAAACCTACATAAAGATTTAGGAAAAAAAAAAAAAAAAAAAAAAAATATATATATATATATATATATATATATATATATATATATATATATATATATATATATATATATATATATATATAAATGGATCAATATAAGATTTCTGGACCCAAAAAAAATTACTGTCATTTTTAGCCCTCGGGTCATTTTGACCCGGGAAGGACAATTCTGTTATAGGTTCAGGAGGGACAGATGAGTAAACATGTTTATTTAACATTATGGCAGTGAAGCAGATTTAACCTCTCCCTCCACCCCTCCATTTTAGGGTCCGGGGTGATGAAGGTGTGGAAAATATGGCAATTGCAGAAACCATGTTTTGTGTGAAAGGGACCGGAAGAGGAAGCTTCATTGCGGGGAAAAGCATACATAATCAGAGGTAATAAAGAAGTTAAAATGTTGCACTATCTTTTAATTTATAATTTTTAATCGATACATTGTGGATTCTCTAGAATGGAACGCCTGTGGCGAGATGTCTGGCTCAGCGTAACAGCTGTATTACGAAATACTTCACAGCCTTGAGGAAGATGGCTTGTTGGACTTGTCAGATTCCCTTCATGTGTTTTGTGCACATTATGTGTTCCTCCCACATCTGAAGCGTGACCTCCACACTTTTTCTGAAGGCTGGGACAATCATCCGTTACAGTCTGAAAATGGGCTCACCCCTAACCAGCTGTAGATAATGGCACACATGCACAACTCATCTGGTGACGATGAAGAGAATTTTCAGGTTTTTTAAAAAAAATTTTTTATTGAATTTCTATGCCTTTAGTCATACTGTCAAATTGAGCTTTTGCATGATGCAGGAAGTAATTTGTTTTTATTTCATTTAAGAATTTAGAACTGTTTGGAACAGTCTGGGAGACATTTGATAGTGTGACTGAAGATGATGTTGGAGTTCATGTTCCAGAAATTGAATGCCCACTCACTTCTGCTCTGATGGAAACAGTAAAATCCATCTTTAATTCTCTTGCAACATCTGACTGTTATGGCAGAGATATTTATATATCTTTGGTTCAATATTTTGAAAGTCTTTAAAATACACAAACATCTGTGTGAGACCATTGTAAACATTTATTTTACAAACTGTGTACATATTTTTAAAAATTGCAACTGTAACACAAAGCAGCACAATGAATGAATCGTATGAAAAGTAATTTGTAAATGAAAATTCAGAACAGTTAATGATTTTGTATTTTTTCTTAAACATGAAAATTCTTTGGACAAATATTGTCAAAAGCCCTATTCGGACGGGACTAGTTTTACAGGGGGTCGTTAGAGAAATTTGTGTTTAACAGATGTACTTGGTGATTTTAATCCTGTCCGAATCTGTCATGTCTGTTTTTTTTTCTCACACAATCTCTGTAATAATTCCAGAGCAAATTACCTACTGTTTTTCAGCAAACTCAGCGATCCTCTGAGAAAACTAATCCCATCCGAATGCGATGTCTGTGATTGCCGGTGATATTTTTTTTCACAACACGTATCTTTGTGTGTTTCGGCCAACGTGAATTACCGTAGACACTCTTACCGCGCTCATGTTTGATATATTTGCCTCCCGGCAAATAAATAAATAAATAAATAAAATCAAGAGCCAGATCACATAAACCATTCAGACTGGCTATTGTAATATCAGCGTCAGGTAAAATTACTCGCGTTTATTTCTGCACTCAATTACATAATGTTTTAATTACATATGCACCTTTATGAAAATTAAACACGGGTTTACTACAAGTAACTACACATTAACATGGTTTTCCTATACTAGCCATTTAGCTTCACCATGGTATTTGTAGTAAAACTGTTATACTAGCGGTAATCAATCCGAATGACTATACGCAATGCACGCATACAGAGCGCGTGATCACTGAAACGCCCAGGTGTACAAAACAGACCCTCCCACCTCTGTAATAAACACGGAGATGTTAGTCCCGTCCGAATTGGTACATGAAAATCGCAGATGTCAGGTGATAAGAAAAGAAACTCAAGCGTAGTTTAGAAGACTAGTCCCGTCTGAATAGGGCTAAAGGAACAGTTTTACTTGTGCCAATAAACAGTGACTCAAAGAGAAGCTGAAAGTTACTGTTTCAACATGCTTTCCCCATCAAATACATTTAAACATTATCAAATGACTCCCCATATTTCATAGCCATTCCCATTATGTTTTTAAATTCATTTAGTGTTTTCAGGTGTGAGCACCAGAGTCGACCCCTGCTTTGCCAAAAAAGGTAACCGTTAGTCTGCCTTTCTGTGACGATTTCTTCTGGCGCTGTCACTGCTGCATGCCTCTATAGTAGATGTCATTCCGAGAAACACAGATGGAAAAGGTGTTGGTTTGATCAACTTTACTGCTGATCCAATTCAAAATCTCAGAAATGAAGAACAGAAATGAAACATGAAATGTAACAGCAAAGCAAAACAAACACTTTCTTAATACACCATTTTTACCTTTTAAATGTACAGGTGCATCTCAATAAATTAGAATGTCGTGGAAAAGTTCATTTATTTCAGTAATTCAACTCAAATTGTGAAACTCGTGTATTGAATAAATTCAATGCACACCGACTGAAGTAGTTTAAGTCTTTTGTTCTTTTAATTGTGATGATTTTGGCTCACATTTAACAAAAACCCACCAATTCACTATCTCAACGAATTAGAATATGGTGACATGCCAATCAGCTAATCAACTCAAAACACCTGCAAAGGTTTCCTGAGCCTTCAAAATGGTCTCTCAGTTTGGTTCACTAGGCTACACAATCATGGGGAAGACTGCTGATCTGACAGTTGTCCAGAAGACAATCATTGACACCCTTCACAAGGAGGGTAAGCCACAAACATTCATTGCCAAAGAAGCTGGCTGTTCACAGAGTGCTGTATCCAAGCATGTTAACAGAAAGTTGAGTGGAAGGAAAAAGTGTGGAAGAAAAAGATGCACAACCAACCGAGAGAACCGCAGCCTTATGAGGATTGTCAAGCAAAATCGAATCAAGAATTTGGGTGAACTTCACAAGGAATGGACTGAGGCTGGGGTCAAGGTATCAAGAGCCACCACACACAGACGTGTCAAGGAATTTGGCTACAGTTGTCGTATTCCTCTTGTGCGTCTTACCTGGGCTAAGGAGAAGAAGAACTGGACTGTTGCCCAGTGGTCCAAAGTCCTCTTTTCAGATGAGAGCAAGTTTTGTATTTCATTTGGAAACCAAGGTCCTAGAGTCTGGAGGAAGGGTAGAGAAGCTCATAGCCCAAGTTGCTTGAAGTCCAGTGTTAAGTTTCCACAGTCTTTGATGATTTGGGGTGCAATGTCATCTGCTGGTGTTGGTCCATTGTGTTTTTTGAAAACCAAAGTCACTGCACCCATTTACCAAGAAATTTTGGTTTAGGATTTGGCACCTGCCCACACTGCCAAAAGCACCAAAAGTTGGTTAAATGACCATGGTGTTGGTGTGCTTGACTGGCCAGCAAACTCACCAGACCTGAATCCCATAGAGAATCTATGGGGTATTGTCAAGAGGAAAATGAGAAACAAGAGACCAAAAAATGCAGATGAGCTGAAGGCCACTGTCAAAGAAACCTGGGCTTCCATACCACCTCAGCAGTGCCACAAACTGATCACCTTCATGCCACGCCGAATTGAGGCAGTAATTAAAGCAAAAGGAGCCCCTACCAAGTATTGAGTACATATACAGTAAATGAACATACTTTCCAGAAGGCCAACAATTCACTAAAAGTGTTTTTTTATTGGTCTTATGAAGTATTCTAATTTGTTGAGATAGTGAATTGGTGGGTTTTTGTTAAATGTGAGCCAAAATCATCACAATTAAAAGAACAAAAGACTTAAACTACTTCAGTCGGTGTGCATTGAATTTATTCAATACACGAGTTTCACAATTTGAGTTGAATTACTGAAATAAGTGAACTTTTCCACAACATTCTAATTTATTGAGATGCACCTGTATTTATTGGGTCACTGAAGTTATCATCATATTCTGCAGTTCTGCAAAGACAAAAATAAAAATTAAATGCTTTAATATTTCATATTGCTGGATAGGAAACGTTTAAATTATTAATATTAGATAAGTGACACTAAACTCTATTTAGTAATTTTACCGTAATCTACAGTTGGCTGCGTGTATCTCAATAACATCACTGTTAAATGTTTTCTTGCACAGTGGACACTCAGCAGTCTGATGTGACATTAAAATACGGAGTTAAATTATGCACAAACAATTGTTCAGGAACCATGCATATACCAGAAACTGAACATTCATATTATTTAATACATAAATAGATCAATAAATATCTGTCACGGATCTAACCTGTGACTATGCATGAACTATGGGCACGTACCCTCATAATGTACACACACCCTACACCACACCCACCCCCACCGTGCAGCATTACACGGTCTGTTTGCTGGCACTGACATCTGTACACGGACTTATGTAATGCTTGAACTATACGAATGTTGTGTATCGTGTTTGGTGTATGTTAGGTTAACGTGTGTATTATATTCATGGGGAGTCTGCACATTCAATGTGTTTGTGTTATTTAGTCATGTATATGTTTTGTTGATACATATACTCATTTCTGAAGCCAGATTGGTTACTGTCCTGGAGGTTGTTCTGTGTGAGAAAGGAAGAGAAATTGGTTGAACACAACTCGTTCAAGTGTTTTTGCAATGAAAGGTAGAAGGGAAACCGGTCTATAGTTCCCTAAAAGAGTTGGGTTAAGAGTGGGTTTCTTAAGAAGTGGGGTTATACGAGCCTGTTTAAATGCTGAGGGAAAAACTCCAGTGTGAAGGGATGTGTTAACGATGTGAGTGAGTGCAGGTACAACTGCAGGAGAAATGGCTTGAAGGAGATGGGATGGAATAGGATCAAGCGGACAAGTAGTAGGATGACTGGAAAGGATGAGTTTATTGAGAACGTCAGATAGCCAAGGGGCAGAAGGGGTGGTACGAGCTGGCCTGGAAGATAAGGGGCAGAAATAATCTAAACAAGATGTCAGAATGGAACAGAAAGTATCAGTAGCACTGTTAGCATCAAGAGATGATAACTGTATAGAGGGAGGAAGCAAAGATGAAACCATAGCAGATAACCGGGAGGGTGAGAGTGAGCGTAAGCTATGTCGAAAAGTGACATGTGGAGGGGTATGTGTTGTGTCAGAAATCATGTCGAGGTTAAGAGTGAGGAGGAAGTGATCCAAGGTGTGCAGTGGAGTAACCAGCACATGATCAGTGGAGCAGTGTCGTGTGTAAATAAGGTCCAGTTGGTTGCCTGATTTGTGAGTAGCCGTAGTTAACACTCTCTTGAGATCAAAAGAGGCAAGCAGAGTGTGGAAGTCTGCAGCTTGAGGTTTAACGAGGTGGATGTTGAAGTCTCCAAGTATAACTAAGGGAGTACTATCCTCAGGAAAGGTTGAGAGCAACACATCTAATTCTTCCACGAAGTTACCTAGTGGTCCTGGAGGTCGATAAACAACTACAAAATGTATTTTTAGAGGGTAGGTGATAGTAACCGAATGTGATTCAAAGGAGCTGTTGATACACAGAGATGGTAAAAGAGTAAATTTCCAATTATTAGAAATGAGCAGACCAGTACCTCCACCTCTTCCAGTTAAACGGGGGGTGTGGGAAAAGGAGAAATTATTGGAGAGTGCTGCAGGTGTAGCATTGTCCTCTGGTTTGGTCCAAGTCTCTGTCAGGGCCATGAGGTTCAGCCTTGAATGACTTATTTAACTTATATTAAATAACTTATATTTAACAAACAAAAATGCTCCAAACATTTTTCTAAATTCACTCAATAAAAAAACGAAACAAAATTGAATCATTTTGCCATTACGTACAAAACTGAACTATTTTAATAGCCGAAACTGTAGTATAAGCTGTTTTGGAAGAAGGGGGGGGAAAGACGGGCTCGGGTCGGACTCAGGCCAGTAATTCTGATAAGCTGTCGGACACGGGCCTGGCTAGGGTCTGAGCGTCTCGGGCCAGGGCTGGGCTAGGGCCTAAATTTGAGGCCTGTGCAGGGCTCTAGTGACCGGTGTGAAGCCAGGGTTGTGTAGCGGCCTATGGCTTTTGATGTCTGACTTTATCAATGTGAGAATAATTTAGCAAGACGAGAATCACCCAAAGGGATCCTGTGATTGCTGAACAGATACAATGAACTGGTTATTAAAGTCTCGTTCAGGTGAAAATACACACATCATGCATTAGAAAGCACACATGGTATTGCATGGTAACCGTTATCTTGAGGAAAAACAGCCTATCGTCAGTCTGTCAAGGTACAAAAATGAGAAATTGTGAAATTAACAATGAAACTGAGATGCAGTTTGAATTGGATAAGTTGCTGATTATTTGATAGTTCGGTTTCATTTAGTTTACAACTTTTTTTTCAGTGCTCACAAAGCTACAAAACATTTGCTTTAAAAAAAAAAAAACAGAGGAAGAACAATAACAATAAACACAGGCTGGAACGCCATCTGGCCTGCAGTCCTGCTGTGGAGTGACGTCGACACAAAAAAGCTGCAGAGCGAGCCAGCCAGGAGTCGAACCTAGAATCTTCTGATCCGTAGTCAGAAGATTTATCCATTGCACCACTGGCCCATTGTTTGTTTGGGGGATTCCCTGGTGGTCTAGTGATTAAGATTCGGCGCTCTCTCCGCTGCGGATGGGGTTTGACTCCCGGTCAGGGAACATTCTTTTGCCCTCTGACGGCGGACCGTGAAATCAAGCTCTGCTTGTTAGTCACCTTTATTTATATATAGCTTTTAACAATACAGATTGTGTCAAAGCACTTAACAGTATCAAATTGGAGGATAGAGTGTCAGTAATATATAATGATAAGATTAAACACTCAATTTTCAGTTAAAGGCATTTCATTATTGAATTCAGAGATGTCATTGTCTAGCTCAGTTTAGTTTAAATAGTATCTGTGCAATCAAATCGACGATAATCGCTAGAAATTAAGTGTCCCCAACTGAGCAAGCCAGAGGCGACAGCGGCAAGATGGCAACCAAAACTCCCTCTGTGACAGAATGGAGAAAAAAAACCTTGGGAGAAACCAGGCTCAGTCAGGCCAGACGAAACCCGCAGTTCAATTCTAACCGCAGCCATGTCAGATTGTGTAAAGGGCTTAACTGATTCCCGTGGTCTTGTCCCGATGAAGCATTTTAATTTATAATTTAATGTATTTGTTATATTTGTGTTTTATTCATGATTTGAAGTTTTTCATTTATATGATTTATTCATTTGCTATAATTGTAATGTATAGTTTAATGCATTTATTGTTTCTCAGTCTATTTTTATAATATATATTTGTTTGTTTATTATAATTTAAATTTATAGTTTAATTCATTTAATATATTTCTGTTGTGTGTGTGTATATATATATATATATATATATATATATATATATATATATATATATATATATATATATATATATATATATATATATATATTGCTTGTTGTTTGAGAAACCAGGCCCAAAAAAACTGGTGGGTGCGTGAAAAACAACCTCCTTCGAGCTGGAACCAAACCAGAGACCTAAGGATTCCCAACACTCCTCCTACAGTCCTCCGCTTTACCAGCTGAGCCATCTAAGGGATGAACCTGGGGTGCAGAACCTCAGTCTATCAGGTTTCCATAGCTCGATTGTTGTCCAAAAAAAGCTTCTGCTGCAGTAAGACGCTCTTACCGTTCGAGGAGGGAAGCAAAGAGGAGCCTGCTTTCCCATACCAGGAGTCGAATCCGGGCCACCTGGGTGAAAACCAGGAATCCATCCGCTAGACCATATGGGAACTTCCAAGAATGGACCATGGGCTTCTGGGTCACTTTCCATGTGTGTGGCCGGTGTGAGGCCAGGATTGTGTAGCGGCCTATGGCTTTTGATGTCTGACTTTATCAATGTGAGAATAATTTAGCAAGACGAGAATCACCCAAAGGGATCCTGTGATTGCTGAACAGATACAATGAACTGGTCATTAAAGTCTCGTTCAGGTGAAAATACACACGTCATGCATTAGAAAGCACAAATGGTATTGCATGGTAACCATTATCTTGAGGAAAAACAGCCTATCGTCGGTCTGTCAAGGTACAAAAATTAGAAATTGTGAAATTAACAATGAAACTGAGATGCAGTTTGAATTGGAGAAGTTGCTGATTATTTGTTAGTTCGATTTCATTTCATTCACAACTTTTTCTCAGTGCTCAGGTGGCAGTTAGGAATAAAGCTACAAAACATTTGCTTTAAAAAAAAAAAAAAAGCAGAGGAACAACAATAACAGGCTGGAACGCCATCTTGCCTGCAGTCTACTGTGAAGTGACAGCGATGCAAAAAAACTGCATAGCAGGCCAGCCCAGCCAGGAGTCAAACCTTGAAGCAGTCGATCCGTGGTCAGAAGCATTGTCCATTGCGCCACTGGCCAGGTCAGGGGATCTTTTGCTTGCACCAGTCTTGTCCGTTTTGGACATGACAGAGGCCTGTATTGTTATTTGTTGTTCTCATGCTATCAAGAGGCCAACAGGCAACCGGCCCTTCCCTGCCTTAGGCCATCACCGGAGGAGAGGGGTCGGTGGAGTGCTTCATAGGTGATTCGTGGCAGGCCGTTCGTGGACGCTGCGCGCCGCCCACTAGATGATTTTTACCCCCCCCGACATCCACCCAGGCGACAAGGGGAGGCCCGGTGGACCCTGCCGGAGGCATCGGCTAGGGCCTGGGACCCCCAGGGGCCCCATGGAACGGCCACGAATCAGCCCTCTTTTTTGCACCTTTTGTTGCAATCTGTAGGTCGGCCACAGGGTGGCAGGATTCTGACCACAGACCGTCTACGGGAGGCGCGTCGAATAGGTTGGGGGTGGGCGTCCACAGGCAGCCTAAACCTCCCACGGAGAGCTTATGTGGCTGCCAACTCCCAATTGGCCCTCTGGCCTTCTAAGAACCGCCCCCAGGCCCCACCCACTGACCACAGACAGCCTATTTGTCCCCCTGACCACCTATATGACAACATACAGCCTATGTGCCCACCTGCAATCTAAGTAACACTCCGGGCCCTGCCCACCGACCATGAACAGCTTAAGGACTGTGACCAGGGACAGCTTATTTGTCCCCCTGACCGGCTATGTGACCATGAACTGCCTATTCGTCCCCCTGACCGCCTATGTGACCATGAACTGCCTATTCGTCCCCCTGACCACCTATATGACCATGAACTGCCTATTCATCCCGCTGACCACCTATGTGACCACGAAAGGCCTATTCATCCCCCTGACTGCCTATGTGACCACCGATAGCCTATTTGTCTCCCTGACCTCCTATGTGACCATGAACAGCCTATTTGTCCCCCTGACCACCTACATGACCACGAACAGCCTATTTTTTATAATGGGATAGATTTTACATGGGACGTCCAGATCTCAGCTTCTAGAAGAGATATCAAGCTGAAACCTGCGTTCCTGTGCTAGTCTGGACACGCCCTGCTCGTGGTGTGAATTTCAAGAAGATTGGAGAAACTTGAAAATGTTGTACCCCTTTGAGTTGTTTTGGGACAAATTTTCTCCAAACAAAGTTTCTCCAATCTTCTTGAAATTCACCACACGCGTAGGGCTTGTCCAGACTAGCACAGGAACGCAGGTTTCAGCTTGATATCATGTCCAGAAGCTGAGATCTGGACATCCCACCTCAGAATTCCACTGACCATTAGGCTGTTAGTGGTCAGTGGAATTCTGAGGATTTAACACCTCTAGGT
This sequence comes from Spinibarbus caldwelli, assembly GCA_039654775.1. NCBI lineage: Eukaryota > Metazoa > Chordata > Actinopteri > Cypriniformes > Cyprinidae > Spinibarbus > Spinibarbus caldwelli. Next base: position 3,264,070 of record CM077219.1, on the reverse strand, counting down.
GCTTCAGGAGGAGGTGAGGAGCCACCTAAATAGTTTTATTAATGGATTATTTGATGTTTGACCACAAACGTGGACTGAACAAGAAGGACCGTCCCACTTGTAACTTATTTGACGGGACGTAAATGGGCTGTCCCTGGACTATACAGTAATAGGTCATATTTCATAACTACAATGATTTTGTTGAGTAATACCTACAGTACAGTGCTCGGGGAACAACATCCTGAAGTTTCATGTACATTACCGCTCATAAAGTTGCTTAATTTGCATAAAAATGAACTGTCCACAGAAAGTCTGTGGAGCCCCTGTCAAATAAGTTACACGTGGGCACTTCCTGTCTCAGTCGGTCAAAATTGCCCTTAATTTGGGGCTCCAAATGGGGGCTCCTCACGCCCTCACGCACCTCGTATTTGAGACCCGTACCCCTTAGAGTATGACGTGTAAGAGTGTTTTAAAAACAATCTGAAAAAATATTCAGAGAAAATTATCTGCCTGTAACGTACTCAGCTGGGACAATTAAACACTTAATGAGGCCCTAGGGACTTCAAACTTTGCATAAAGTCTAAGGGGCCCCTGAGGGCCCACAGATTTCAAATTGGAGCCAGTCAGAACCTTCGGGTCTGTTCCGCGAGTTGTACGCCAAGCGCCTATGAAAATCAGTGGGATAAGTTGGACGTGTCAGTGGCCCCTGGAGGCCCAATAGGCTTCAAATTTCACAGGAAGTTGCGTCACTTGGCTCTCGATGACATACCGAGATTGCCATATTGAGCTTGTCTGCTCAATATGGTATTCGGGGGCCCTTAGGCTACCAGCAACGGGAGCCTTTGACGCGCGCAACTTATTCCATTCGTTTTCATAGGTGTTTGTGGACAGTGAGACAGAAAGGTCCGATCGTCCCGAAATTGACATATACATCATGTCACGGTCCCCCGGGACAGCTTCTGAAGTTCCGTGTCCGTATCTGCCTTGATCGGCCGAAAAAAGACCCCCTTGACCGCAAACCACTTTTGAAGTTTCCACTGAATAAGTTGCAAGTGAGATATTGGGTATACAGGGGTCACGGGACCTCGAAATTTGGTACGGTGGTAGCCTAGGGGCCCCCGAATTGGGTCCCGGAGTTTCGTGGCCCTAGATGCTTCCTGAGTCAATTAGGCACTGAGAAAGGAACTGCTCCACAGGCCCTTCCCCCACAGAGATCTATATAAGACAGAGAGTTGTATGAAGAGCAAAGAAATATGTTTTTTTGGCATCCCCTGACCTAGCCATCTCAGTATGTTGTCGAGGTCCAAATGACTCAACTTCCTGTGAAATTTTAGGCCCCTCGGGCCGAACGGGGGCCGCTGACACGTGCAATTTATTCTATTGTGTAGGCACCCGTCAAATAAGTTGCATGTGGGCACTTCCTGCGATTTTGCCGAGTCATACAGGAAGAGCCCACGTGCAACATATTTGACGGGGCCTACACAGGCTTTCTGTGGACTGTGTATTTTTATGTAAATTAAGCCGTTTTATGAGCTCCAATGTACATAAAACTGCTGGACGGTGTTTCCTAAGCACTGTACTGTAAGTATTAAACAATAAAATCATCATATTTATAAAATATGACCTATTAATGCATTGTTCACGGAAAGCCTGTGGAGTTCCCGTCAAATAAGTTACGAGTGGTCAAGTGACAGCTCTTAACTTATTTGACAGGACCTCCACAGGTCTGTCACCATATTGTTTGCGCAATATGGTGTTCGGGGGGCCCCTAAGCTACCGGCACTTGAAGTTTGGGGCCCCAGGGGCCGAACGGGGGCCGTTGACGCGTGCAACTTATCCCATTCATTTCTAGGTGTTTTGTGGACAGTGGGACAGAAAGGTCTGATCGCCCCGAAATTGACATACACGTCACGTCACGGTCCCCCGGGACAGCGTCCGGAGTTCCGTGTCCGTATCTGCCCGATTGGCTGAAAAAAACTCCCTTGACCGCGAACCACCTGTGAAGTTTCCATTGAATAAGTTGTGAGTGGGACGTCGGAAATGCAGGGGTCACGAAGGTCGCAGGGCCCCGAGATTCATCACAGGGGACCGTCAGGGCCCTCTGAATCAGGTCCCGGAGTTTCGTGGCCCTAGATTCTTACTGAGCCAGTTAAGCACTGAGAAAGTAGCTGCTGTACAGGCCCTGGTGGGTGCGTGAAAAACGACCTCCTTCGAGTCGGAATCTAACCAGTGACCTAAGGATTGCCAAAGCTCCTCCTACAGTCCTCTGCTCTACCAGCTGAACTATCGAAGGGACGAAGCTGGTGGGCAGAACCTCAGTCTATTAGGTTTCTTTAGCTCGACTGCTGTCCAAAAAAAGCTTCTGCCGCAGTAAGACGTGCTTGCCGTTCGAGGAGGGAAGCAAAGAAGAGCCTGCCTTCCCATACCGGGAGCCAAACCCAGGCAGCCTGGGGGAAAACCAGGAATCCTGACCGTTAGACCATATGGGAACTACCGAGAGTGAGCTATGGGCTTCTGGGTCACTTTCCATGTGTTTGGCCGGTGCGAGGCCAGGGTTGTGTAGTGGCCTATGGCTTTTGATGTCTGACTTTATCAATGTGAGAATAATTTAGCAAGACGAGAATCACCCAAAGCATGAGAATGCACACATGGTATTGCATGGTAACCGTTATCTCGAGGAAAAACAGCCTAACGTCGGTCTGTCAAGGTACAAAAATGATAAATTGTGAAATTAACAATGAAACTGAGACAGTTTGAATTGGATAAGTTGCTGATTATTTGTTAGTTTGGTTTCATTTAGTTTACAGCTTTTTTCTCAGTGCTCACAAAGCTACAAAACATTTGCTTAAAAAAACAAACAAACAGAGGAACAACAATAACAACAAACACAGGCTGGAACGCCATCTTGCCTGCAGTCTGCTGTGGAGTGACGGATCTAACCCCACTGTCTAACTGCTTCCCCACAGATTGTGCTTTTGTTTTTGAGGCCCTTCTTGGTCTTGTTACCCCATATGTGTGTGGATTTCTGTATTACGTAGGCTACCTTTGGATCACTCAGGTCTTGCAGCCAGCTTCTCCCCTCGGTTTCCCAAACTGGCTTAAAGTCTAAGGGACATATGACCATTTCAGCTGTCCTCCCTAAGATCCCTCTACATGTTAGGTCCAGCCCCATTTTAAATCCATTCAGAGGCCAGATCGTACGGGCCAGCCTCTTTTGTTCTCTGGGAGCTCAGCTCTGCTCTTCTGGCAAAGTGACAGGTGGTCTCACTGAAATCCCCGCTGGCTAAACTGTTTGTAGTTGTGGCCGAACTAGCTCAGTTGGGAGAGCATTAGACTGAATCTCTAAAGGTCCCTGGTTCAATCTTGGGTTTTGGCAGATGTCTCTTGTCTTTTCCTTTTGTTTGAGGGGGCCAGAGACCAAAATTCACTGGGATCCAACCCCACTGTCTAACTGCTTCCCCACAGCCACAGCGCTATCTGCCTCCCAGATGGCCACAAATGAAGCAGTGTTGGTTCCATGGTGTAATGGTTAGCACTCTGGACTTTGAATCCAGCGATCCGAGTTCAAATCTCGGTGGAACCTGCGTGTTTTCTTGCAGCGAAAAAAAGCACAAGTTCGTTGTTGCTGCTGGCGAGCCTGTAAGTGATTTAGTCTTTGCAGCCCTGTGAGCAACAGCTGTTCCTGTCAAGGTTCCATGGTGTAATGGTTAGCACTCTGGACTCTGAATCAAGCGACCCAAGATCAAATCTCGGTGGGTCCTGTTTTGCCACCAATTTGCACAGGACACGCTCCAAAAACTTTTTGGCAGCAGTGAGCCCCAAAAGCGCAAGTAGGGAGCGTTGCTTCCTAGCGTCAACGCGCAGTCTGTCTCTTTAGGGAAGTGAGCGTAAAAGGACAGGTCCCAGCTTGGAGAATGGGCATCGATCCCGCTAACTCTCGCTTGCGCCTACTGCATCCCACTGATTGAGCCAAAGTAAACATTTCGCCCTTGGGCTTACTTTTGACCAATCGCGTTTCTCTTTGCGGGCTTACTTTTGACCAATCGCGTTTCTCTTTGCGGGCTTACTTTTGACCAATCTCGTTTCTCTCTGTGGGCTTACTTTTGACCAATCGCATTTCTCTCCTGTGGCTTACTTTTGACCAATCGCGTTTCTCTCTCATTTGGCTTACTTCTGACCAATCGCCAACCGCTATTATTGTCATCTTCGAAATAGGTAAGGCTGTAGTTTACTCCATTATTGAATATCGCTCATTATTTGTTCATATACAGTGTGTATTTTTGGAAAATGAAACATGCCAATTAAGTTAGCTAGAATGTATAGCAAACGTTTTCTTCAGTACCCGTGATCCTGTAACTTTTCCCATTATAAATACAGAAAACATGTCGCTACTGATCAGATAAGTTAAAATAATTGGCCCTCCGTTAATTAAGCTATATTGCTGTCAACAATGATGTGTGTATTGTGTGCGTATTGTGTGCAAAGTTATGATTATAACTACTTTATACTGCACCAGGCGCATAACGTAAGCGTTCCGTACGTATGCAACCAGGGGTGCCGCTAAAGATTCTGGGCCCTATAACTGAATGATTAAATGTAATTAACTTATATTTAGTAATAATACTAGTGAACTCCTCCAAGACCCTCTGCCAATCCTGGGCCCCTAGAATCGTTACCAGCACCCCGTCCCCGCCCTGCTCCCCAAATTTCATTAAAACTTGTTTTAGGAACCTAATAAAATTGAATAATATTATTATTATTATTATTATTAAGTAATTATTAATAATGTTATTGTTATTATTAATAACAACAACAACAACAATTTATTTTAATTATAAAAATGAAAACAAATATATTACAGTTTTAAATTATAATTGTTCTGTAAAATAAAATATGAATATTTGATAATATGAAATAAAAATAATTATAATGCATTATAAGCAAATAATTAAAATAATTTTAATTATGGTACAAGTTGCAATACTAATAATTACGGAAAATAAATTCCTATTTTTCAAATGTTCAAACCCTTAAATTCATGCTTTTAATTTTTATTAATTTTTTTTTCATTTATTTTTATTTTTTTATTATTGTCAGACTCTATGCAAATGTGTAAATAAAGTAAACTTAGCGCACATTGCATTTCAAAAACCAGATCATATTATGTGATTATCTTGCAGCATATTATTAACTACAGCTATTAAAAACTTTTTTGTTAACTGAAAGAAAGCTGAAATGAAATTAAATAAAATATATTAAATGAGAAAGTTAAACGAAATAAAAATACGAAATAAACTGAAGCACTAAAATTACTAACTGGAAATATATATATAAAAACTAAAATAAAAATAAATTTATCCTAAATAGTGATTGAAAAAAAAAACATGACATAAATATTGAGCTAAAATTAAAATAAAGACTGAAAATATAAAGCTAATTTAAAATATTAATAAAAACTGTAATAGCATATAAAAAAAAATACTAAACTAACACTGTTGTGCAGCCCCATTTATTTATTTTAATTTTATACTGTGTGCACAGTCATGGTTGAATACGACAGCATTGAGAATAGAAGGAAATTTCAGACTTCATATTTGACTTTACATATTTGATATATCAGGGATTCCTGTCCTCTGTAGAAAACTCATCATCAGGTTTATGGTCATGGCCATGTTTAATACCACAGTAATATGGTTTACGTGTAGCTTGTTAAATTATTGTTACATACTTAATGTACAGGTATCTGTCAGATTGCTAGAGGTAGTAGTCTCTTTCTGATTTTCATTTCAGAAAATGTACGCATACTCCTTTTTTCGCCGCGAATCTGCAACATCAACCCGACCATCAGTGGAGGCAAAGCGTCTTGAAAATGTGGAGTCTGGATGGGCCAAACCTAAGGAGGAGGTGTTGCAAGAGGCCAGTACTTTTGTCAGCACAAACGGTGGAGACCCCAGTGACCAGTTTTTAGTACTGGCTCACTGCAAACTTCAGTTTGAGAAGTACCAGGGCCAGAGATTTAGATGGCTTCTAGAAAACTCTCTGGGATACGCAGTGTATTTGGTGCTCAGCATTTCCAAAGAGACAGCGCAAACAACCCCCGTCAGAAAATAAACAACTGTTCCTACAGTACACTTCTCATATTAGAGAGATGGCAGAAGAAGTGGAGAGGTATGAGAGGAAGCAGGAAATGCAAGCAGAAGCCCGGGCAATTGGAGACCAGGGCTGCTTGATGGTGGAGTTTGGTGACTTCCAGGGCCGGTCCATGAAGGATGTTTATGAGGACCAGAGCAAGAAGGCCCAAGTCCTCATCAGGTACCTGGTTAAGGCAGATGCCAGGCCCAACACCAACATAGCTATTTTCAAGACGTATGTCCTGAAAAGACAGGCTTCTGCTGTGGGCACCAGTGTACGTCAGCCTGCACCTCCACCCGCAGTCTCCAGTGCCTCTGCAGCTCCACCTACAGCCATCCGAACTGGTGTACAGCAGACCGCCACAGTGAAAGCGCAGCTGACACGTAGCAAACATTGGTCTCTTTCACAGGTGGCAAGAAAACTCATGTCACCAGTTAAACCCCATGAGTAGGAGTGTGAATACTCAATTTTCCCTACAGAAGTTCTACATGTATTCATTTGTCATTATGGCAAACTTGTCCACTTACTGTTTCCAGAAACTCTTTCCACATTGTTGACATGCATAAAGCTTCTCTCCAGTGTGAACTCTCATGTGGACTTTAAAGTTTCCATGTTGACTGAAACTCTTTCCACAGTGCTGGCAGGTGAAATGACTTCTAGTTCCAGTCTTTTGAGCTCTTTTTCTTGAGGAAGTCTTTTCAGTCTGTGAACAACTAATTGATTTTTGTCCAGTTATGAAATCATAATGTTTCTTACACTGACCTTTATCTTGCATTTCATCTAGTACTTCACTCTCCTCTTTCAGCACCATCAGGTCTAGGGCAAAAAGAGACAAATACAACCCCTGTTTAAAAGCAAAAGTGGCACAGAAAGCAACAATGGCCCAAATCATGCCATTTATCCTGAAGAGTCACAGTCCTGCAGAGTTTAGCTCCAACACACCTGAATCAAGGTCTTAAAGATTACTTGAAAATTGAAGGTAGGTCTGATGGAGCAGTTTGGAGCTCAACACTGCAGGACTATGGTTGTCCAGGAACTAAATTTGACATCCCTGGTCTAAAATATTAGAAAAACATTGTCCTTTTAAATAATGTTCAATTTTGCAAAGAAACTGTATTTGTGAACAATATCAGTCAGGATTGAAACCCTAATGTAACACAGATAACTTATTAAAGTTATCCCTTTCTTTTAGAGCTATCATATGTTCAACAACACAGACCACAACATTCTCTCAGATAGCCGATGAATTATATAAATTGCCATTTGTGGACAAGCATTTGCATGTTTTAGCTCCTATCTGACTGTTGCCACATTGTCTGTGCAAATGAAGAGATGTTTCAACAAAGTATGGAGTACCACAGGGCTCAATATTAGGTCCTTTACTTTTCTCTTTCTATATGATTCCCCTGAGAAACATTAGATTTTACTGTTATGGCAATGATACTGAGTTCTATAGTTCCGCACAGCCTGACAAAACTTCACAACTATTAAGTTAGCAGTGTGTATTAATGATATAAATGGGTGGCTAGTAATTTTCTTCTGTTAAATTCTGCTAAAACAGATGTATTATTTATTGAAATCAAAACCATCTTAACATAACATGCTAGTTATGCAGGTTTTTATCTTATTTCTTTGCTTTCAAACTTCAAACCCCAGGAAAAAATAATTTTCAGTGAAAAACCACGGGGAGAAGCTTTTCATTTGTTGACAACATATATATGATGCTCATTACAAATTTGGGTAGATCAGGGGTGCAAAACTCAGGGCCACAGTCCTGCAAAGTTTAGTTCCAACCCTGCTACAACACACATACCGTGTAGTTTTTAAATAAGCCTGAAGGACTTGATTTGTTAGGGTTGAAGCTAAACTGAAGGTGCATTTACAAGACATTGTTTGTAACTAAAAAAAAAAAAAAGCTTTTTATGCATTTTGGTTTTTAAAAACAATGCTGTTATCATCTCTGTGTAAACTACAAAAATGTGAATTTGTGAAAATACGTATGTCACGCGTGTAGTATTTTAAAAAATTACATTGCCAACTACTGGCCTGTCATAAATAATACAGCATGTACAGCATTTTCCCGGATCTGTGTGAATGGGGATCATTTTGACAGCATTGTTTGTCTGCATGCAAACTTTTCAAAAATGCAAAGGAAAAGCTTTTCCATTTTTAGCATATCGTTATCATGTAAATGTACCCTGAGTTTTGCAGCCCTGGGGAAAATATGTTTCATTTTCAAATGCACGTTATAAACATCTCAAACTCACAGCACATTCAGAGATGGAGTTTGTGTGCAGCAGTATTTACTGCCAACAAGACACTCTGAAAACACAGGATCATTTACACATGGAACAACTTCTGTATAAAAGAATATAATAACACACTTTACTGCATAAGCAGTACATCAAACTTTTTATTCATATAATTACAGCCTTTGTGACTTGATTGCACTGAGCCATACCTCACTTAGCGTAATGGATAGAATTTGTTGGAATGTTTAGAGAAAACAACAACTGGTCACATTTTGCAGTTTGTTTAATAATCATTAATTTTCCCATACCAATATTCTATTTTTACAACAGAAAAGCTAATAAAAAGTAAAAAATAAATCAAATAAAAAAAAAACGAAAAACTTATTCAGATAGTATTCTATAACAAATACAATTGTAATGCTGATATTGCTAGTTTTTAGGTTCCATTATTATGTATTGATAACTGTAAGTATGTCTAATAGTACACTGTGTGTACTGAGTATATGTATATGTATATTGCACATTGTCATCTGTATAAGTCTGTAAGTATGTAATGGTACTGCCTATATGTTAATGGTTTCTGCACTGTCTGGAGCACGCTCTCAAGAATTTCACTCACCAAGGCACATGTGCTGTGATGATGTGACAATAAAAGTGATTTGATTTGATTTTCATTGAGACCAGATAAAATTTCTAAATGATCTAAATTAACAGAGTATGTTGCAGATATTAAAAACTGAATAACCTATATATATATATATATATATATATATATATATATATATATATATATATTTTTTTTTTTTTACCTTAAATTGGGATAAGAAAACATTATTGGGCCAAACATTACATTATTGGGCCAAAACCCTGTACACAGAAGATTTTAGAATGCAATTTGCATCTAGAAGGATGTACTGTTACTTCTTTCTCGACAGTCAAGAACTTGACATTTGTCACGTTACAAAAACAGCCTTCTTCCACCATAGAAACATCTCCAAAATGCAGAACATATGTTATCTGTTTCTGAAGCAGAAAAACTAGTATTTGTGTTCATGACCTGTAGACTGGACTATTGTAATGTACTGCTTGGTGGTTGTCCTGCATCTTCAATACCAAGCTACAATAAGTACAAAATGCAGCTTATAGAGTTCTTATCAGGCTGTCTGCTAAATGACAAATGTAAATGTAAACAAATATATGATGAATATATGAATATGATATGGACATATGATCATATCACCTTAATTTTAGCATCTTTACACTGGCAACCTATTAAATTCCAAATCGAATACAAAATATTACAACAAATGTTGGGCAGTAACTAGTTACTAATATTACTTTTTTAACTAGTAGTGTACCTAATTACTAATAGCATTTCAGTAATAATATTTACCATCCATAAAACAGCTCTTAGTTACTTTTGATGCCTCAACCCGTACTGATTTGAAGTTCAACAATCCAATAATTCCTAGATTTATTTTCACAATTTTCACAACTCATGAACACAAGTCACCAGTGCAGCAGGCAAGCTTTTTTGGAAAAACTTACATTCAGTGGATGAAAATATTGCCTTTACATTGATTTTGTCAGAAGAAAAGATCTGAACACCAATGTGTAAGTTGTGGCATTACTTTACTCTGGCATTACATCCCTCTGATTCTGATATAAATTGTATTACTATGATTAAAAATCTTTTTAGAAAATGAAACGTTTTCTCATGAACATAGGTGATTTCTTTTGATAAAATATATCATAAAATATAATTGTATATAATTGTATAAAATATAATTGTGTATGAGTAACAAAGAAATTATAGCTACAATTAGCTTCAAGCTACACAATTGAGAATAATACAACACTTTTACTTAAACGTCACTATCAATCACCATTGAGTGTTTGTAATAACTTCAGTGTGGATTTTGGTGAAATGATGAGGCAGATATATATTGTTTTTGTGGAGATATAGAAGAATTTTGTGTAGAAGATACACAATTACAAATTCTGTGGGTCATGAAAGAAAAGTAAAATAATACAATAATACAAGGACTACAAGGACTAATACAAGGACTACTACAAGGACTAAAATAATACAAGTAAAATAATAGGACTGTTTTTGAAGCTGCCGCAAATGATCTGGATGAGCTCACAGAGACTGTAACATCTTACATCAGTTTCTGTGAGGATATGTGCATTCCTACCAATACTCATCTAACTTACAACAACGACAAACCATGGTTCACTGCAAAACTCAGACAGCTCCGTCAGGCCAAAGAAGATGCTTACAGAAAGGGGGATAAAGTCTTATATAAACAGGCCAAATACACACTGGAAAAGGAGATCAGAGTGGCAAAGAGGAATTATTCCGGCAAGCTAAGGAAAAAATTCTCTTCCAGTGATTCTGCTTCAGTGTGGAAAGGTATGAAAGAAATCACCGGTTACAAGTCACCATCCCCCAGCACTCTGGAGAATCAACACCTGGCAGACGGTCTGAACGAGTTCTATTGCAGGTTTGAAAAAACACCCCACACCCGCCCTGAACACCTCTCCACACAACCGTTCACACCTCCAGCAACCCCCGTCTCCCCCACACCTGCAATTCAGATCAGCGAAGATGAGGTGCGCCAGGTCTTCAGGAAGAACAAAAGAAGGAAAGCACCAGGCCCAGACGGTGTGTCACCAGCCTGCCTAAAAATCTGTGCTGACCAGCTGGCCCCCATCTTCACACAGATCTTCAACAGATCTCTGGAGCTGTGCGAAGTCCCCTCATGCTTCAAACGCTCCACCATCATCCCCGTCCCAAAGAAACCCAAAATTACTGGACTTAATGACTACAGACCTGTGGCTCTAACATCTGTGGTCATGAAGTCATTTGAAAGACTGGTTTTGGCTTATCTGAAGTCCTCCACTGGACCCTTACTGGACCCCCTGCAGTTTGCCTACAGAGCAAACAGGTCTGTGGATGATGCAGTCAAAATGGGACTGCACTTCATCCTGCAGCATCTGGACAGACCAGGGACTTATGTGAGGATCCTGTTCGTAGACTTCAGCTCCGCTTTTAACACCATCATCCCGGACACCCTTCAGAACAAACTAACTCAGCTCTCCGTCTCCACCTCCGTCTGTCAGTGGATCACCAGCTTCCTGACAGACAGGCAGCAGCTAGTGAGGCTGGGAAAATACACATCCAGCACTCGTACGATCAGCACT